>JAFIDM010131551.1:0-21787 GCA_023159025.1 Thereuonema tuberculata
CATGATTCCCTCCCTGGAATCGCGAAATGGTTTCGACTGATCACCTCCCTGGAATTGGGAAATGGTTTTGGATGGTAACATGATTCCCTCCCTGGAATTGCGAAATGGTTTCGACTGATCACCTCCCTGGAATTGGGAAATGGTTTTGGATGGTAACATGATTCCCTCCCTGGAATCGCGAAATGGTTTCGACTGATCACCTCCCTGGAATTGGGAAATGGTTTTGGATGGTAACATGATTCCCTCCCTGGAATCGCGAAATGGTTTCGACTGATCACCTCGCTGGAATCGGGAAATGGTTTTGGCTGGTAGCATGATTCGCTCCCTGTAATCGGAAAATGGTTTCGACTGGTAACATGATCCCCTCCCTGAATCGGGAAATGGTTTCGACTGATCACCTCCCTGGAATCGGGGAATGGTTTCGATTGGTCACATTGTCCAGTGTATCTGAAAAGTACGGTGGTACATTCAGTCAATTCTACTGAAATGAGTAGCAATAAGAGAAAGCGAGTTGTTGTTTCTATAGAAACAAAATTAGAAGCAATCCAAAGAATAGATAATGGTGAATCAATAAAGAAAGTAGCGGAAGATCTCGGTGTCGGAGCTGTTACTGTTGGAGACTGGAAAAGGAAGAGAAACGAATTAGAAAAATGGTGTGCAGAAAAGTAAAAGGTAAGGTTTAAGTAAAAGAACTCTTTCAATATGAATTGTATGTAGTATCTATATAACTTTTGTAATTGTTAAAATATACATTTAAACCTATACGATTTATTTTATTTACAATTTTCGCTTTAACCGAGTTTTTCGGTTATCCGAGTTAGGCTTGGTCCACATTAACTCGGATAATCGGGGTTGTACTGTAATCCTACTACAGTTATAAGGAACAAATAAAAACTTTTATGTGTGATTTTAATATTTTATTTATCTTTAATAGATAAACACTGAAATTATGATTCTAATGTTAAAGTGGGTCAATTAAATAATATCATTTTCATTATTCTGAAAGTATTTTTTAAAAATAAATTTTATTTTATTTCACTATTTCTATTTCCTCATTACCATTTAATGCTAAAAATGTAAAAAGATTTGTTTCTTCATTAATTTTTGATGCATCCTATTAAAATTAATGCATTGAAATTTAATATAAACACTTTTGTCTTCAGTAAGATTACTTTTTAATATTGATAATTTTTAGACTTATGTAACTACAATTTTTCCATAAGACCTCCATAGAACAACTGTTTAAACTTGGGAACAAGATGGCGGCCGCAACCAATAGAAAAACGGAACCACTTAACCGCACACATAAGTTTCCATTAAGTGCTTGCAATGTTTTACAGTATTAAAGACTAATTACTAAAAGAAGATCTTCAAAATCTCTAGCAAGACCTTACTTTATCAATTTCAAAGGTTATTCAATCATTTCTGTTCATAAATATCTAATATTTAAATACCTGTATTAGAAATTCCGTGACGGGCAGATAAGGTAATAATTTTGTTCGTTTTAGTTCAAATAATTCATATAAAAAACCTTTGAAGATTAAGTTTGATTTCTAAAAATCTTTGTTCTCAAAAAAAAGCCCCAAAAGAATAAAGAATTTGAGTGGATTAGGCAAGGAAGGATCAAAATTACCAATTAAAGTCATTTCACAAAATTTTTGAATAAAAATTACAGTAATCTTGAGAGAATTTACATTTCAATAAATATTTTCTCAGGAACAAACAAATTTTAAAAATAAGACTCCAACAGTCATTCTCTCATAAGATTGGCAGTACTGGTAGTGTTTAAATTAGAAATTTAAGTTTTTCCATTAAAGACTTATTAAAGATTTTTAATAAAAGAAGCGATTTTTAGGTCGGAAAAAGACGAAAACCAAAATTTGGCATCAACTTTTGAAACAACTTCATAGTTTGTATACGGCAATTATTGATTCACGCTGGATCCATTTTATTTAAACTCCGATTTTTGTCCTTCTATCTAAAGGTGATTTTTTTTTTTTTTTAATTAAATCTACACGAATTCTACATGATTTGTATCCTGCTTTTTAAATAAGTAAATTGATTTGAGGTATTCAAATATTAATATAATTATTTAAAAATAAACTTTCTTGTCAATCTTTTTGACTTTGTTTTTTTTTTTTGTTGAAGCTTTTCTCTTTTTTTGTCCCTTTTTAAGATGAACATTTTGCTTAATTTTTATGCGACAGGTTTGTTCCAATCTCATGTTTTGGCTTCAGTGTGTTCAGTATGCCCTGTCAAAAGTACCTGAACTGCCACTTGTCAGCAGGCCACACATGATACAGTCAATAACACATATTCAGCCACCCTCTGTAACAATAACTGCTTCAACACATCATGGAAGGCTTTCTACAAGTTGCTGATGCTGTTCTGATAAGATATATTGCCTTTTGGTCTTCAAACGTTCCAACAATTGATGGTGTTTGATGAAAGGTAGCTTGCACAGGCGGATGTGGTGCACAAGAATACCTCACACCACTTCAATCTGGGGAGTGGGCTGGCCAAAGCAACAGATTAATGCCAGCCTCTGTGAACCATTTTTGTGTCTTCTGCACAGCATGGCATGGCACATTGTCCTGCTGGAAGAAACAATTGGTTGCCTTTCATAGAATTCTGCCATCGCTCTAGGAAGATGGTTAGCCAGCAAGCCCTGGTACCTAGAGGCATTGGAGTCTCGTGTCCACACCTGCAAAACAGAAAATTGCCCATACCACGGACTCCACTACCACAATCCTTCACTGTGGGCATGAAACAGTCTATGTCGTATATCTCTTGAGGGTGCCTTCAGACCAACATGTCCATCTGATTGGTGTGGACCAGTGGTTCTCAACCCGGTCCATGTAATATTCTTCAGGGTCCACAGAGATCTTATTGAATCACACTTATTTTAAAATGGTTTATTATGAATTATTTACCAGTGTGCATAAATACTCCATAGAATTTTAGTAAATTAGTTTTCATTCAAAATAAAGCATAATCATTAATATTTCCCTCCCATAATTAACCCAGAATGGAAATTTTCTTTATTCTTGGTGCTGCTTTTATTTACTTTCTTGTTTTTCTACTGAAATTCCAGCACATTTTTGATTAATATTTCATTGATTATTAATATAATCCCTTTACTTTTTCTTTTATCGAATAGCTATTAGGGTGTCCACAAAAAAAAAAAAAAAAAAAAAAAAAAAAAAAGGGGTGCATGGGTAAAAAAAGGTTGAGAAACCCTGGAGTAGAGTAAAGCAACTCCACATCACTTCATCCACTGGTGGTGACGCTCTTTATATCAGCAAAGACACTGCTCAGCATTTGCCTACGAGATGAAAGGCTTTCTCTTCCCAGGCCTCCTGAAGAATCCCATTGGATGAAGAGCATGCTGCACTGTTTGTGGGCCCCACTGAGAAGTAAAAGAATCTGGGGATCCACTAATACAGCAATGGCCTGAGGAGAGGTCGTATGATTCTTACTGACCTCTCAGACAACAACCCGTTTGATGTGGTCCAAAAGTCTTCCTGATCGTTTTAAACAGCTCGCATTTCGAAATATCAAAGAGGTTGATCATATAGTGAGGCAAATATCTTGGATGGGATGATGATAAGGAGATAAAGGGTGAAGGAATAGCAGCTATGAGCACGGAGTCTGAATAAGAGATGTTCATTTTAATTTTTTGCCCTTAATGTAAAAATTCATATCCACTGAATTACAAAAATAAAATAAGTTTTGGATAATACTTAAATACAATTTAATAAGTAAGATTTGGTGTGTTTGTACCCAATGAAACAACTTCAACTCTTTTTCAAAGAAGCCCTTTAAGAGGCTCTTACAAGCGCTGGGGAGGCGGCGGCATTTTATTATTCACATAGATAAATGAAAATTGCTTATATCTAATTTTACTTAAAGATATTGGCAGTACGTATAAATCTTTGGAGCCCTGAAAGAAGTCATCATGATTATTTTACTGAAAAGACACGTCTGAATTTTAATCGATCAATTCAAAATTTGCTGAAATCACATGAACATTGCAGGTCCTTGTACCCTTCTTTCCTTTTGTCGATTTGGGCCAACTAAGGACCACGGACACTAGCCCCGTATGACCACCGTCATGGTGGAGCTAGGAAAGTTCAAGAGGGGGGACGAGATACAAATCAAGTAAAGAATTACACTGAGATAGTAAGTCCCAGGTAAAACGGACGAAACACAGAAGAAGAAAGAAATAGCCATGCCAACACCGGGATTCGAAGCCAGGTTCCAACGCAATGGCCGCCCGGCAGACTGCTGTCTTGACTGCTCGGCCAAGCCGAACGGCTCCTTGTACTCTATTTAAAATAAAATAGCTTTCTTTTTTTTTTTTTTTCCTAGAAAGAACTTAGATCTATTGATATGTTTTGATATTCACAGATTGTAGAACCTTAGAAAAAGAAGCGTCCTTTTGAGTGTAATTTTAAATCCTTTACCAAAAATAAAGAAACTTTTAAATTTCTATAAAGAGGATTTTTATTATCACTGTTACAGTGAATTTATTTCTTTTACATTAGGTGATGAGTCTTAAAATAAACTTAATATCAATAAATGGAACATTACAATACAAAAAGAAAAACAATAATAAACTGTATTCAAAACTATTTCCCACCACTTCAAAATTGTTCACTATTGGCAACGTTTCCTTCTTTATTAGAACATAACAATCAAAGTCTTTAGTTTTATATTTTTGTCCAAAGCTGCTTATTTATATTTGCCCAATTGATGACGATTTTCTTATTAAACAAAATTAACAGAATTCCTGCAAATCATCAAATAAATATCTTAGTTTGAAAGTGATACATTAAAAGTTTATTTATTTTAAAGCCACTTGGAAAATTCAACTGGGAAACGTCTACCCCTAGTAGATACATGATTGAAAGTTCAGACAACAACATACTTCACTCGTCACATCACAAATGTACACAAAATTAACTACATTCAACAATTGATGTCCAACATTAATACTTTCAGAAGCCAATGCAAATCTTTTGTTTTATATTTTACAGAAATTATCCTAATGAGATATGAATATCCTACATCCTTACTTCGTAAATTTGTCAATTAGAGAGCTCAAGAATTTCATTAACAATAACATATATCCAAAATAAAGTTTCAAAAGTTAACACTTTTGGATATTTTATAAAGTTTGTTGCAATCTTAAAGGTTTTTTTTTTTTTTAAATATGAATTTCTGAATGTATAGTTTTAATCATTTGAATATTAAAAATAATCAAGTCGGAAGTGCTAACTGAAAAGCTATATATGAAGATATATATATAAGTATGAAACAAGGCCTTTAATTTAAGTAAAGCTTCTACTTAAAAGATATTTAAGTAAATATCTCTGCAAGGTCAAACATGTAAATTTTAAGGAATATATTATATGAAAATGGTTTTCTAATTTTTCTTCTTTTTTTGACCCTCCCCATACTTAAAAGTAACACAAAATTATAAATTACCTAAAGAAGAAACCTTTTTATCTGGACTATGGCATTAGAGCCAATCTGTCTTTCATAACCTTCTGATATATTAGAAAAGTATGTAATTCCAATAAAAATAACCTTTATCTTAATTTATTTTAAAATAACAGGCCAAAAAGTGAAAAAGTTTTAGTAGAAAAATGAACAAGTAAACTAATTTAATAATAAATTCAGAAGCAACTGAGGTTTAAAAAGTATTTTATCATTTTCTGTCTGATAGAAGAAAAAGTTTCTTTTACAAGATCACGAGGAATGTCAATTTTTTTTTTTTTTTTTTTTTAAAAGAAACAATTTAACTTAGCCAACTATTTTGGTTTGACAATGTATCTTTTGCATTCAATATTTCTCCATTAAGAGCGACATCATCTTAAAATTCATATAAGAGATCCAGATAAATGTGTTTCCACTATCAGTAATTTCATACATCTCGGCAAAGATCTTCAATTTAGTCACCATTTTCTTATCTCTGTCGGGCATTTAATTGTGCTGTTTCTCTACTGAGTAAATAAACGATGCTGCTAAGTGGTGTCACATACAATAACCATTTAATAAAAATTGTGATTGTGCTTCAGTGTAGTGGTATAGTAGGTGAAAGTAACTGGCGTATTGACTACACAGCCGTTACCAAAGCTTATCTTGTACTTTTTATTTTAAAATAGAATTCACGAATGAAAAAAATACTTCATTTATGATCATGAAGTATACTATACGTTTCATTAATTGGATATAGTGAATATATCAAGTTTTAAGAAGGGGTCAGAAATTATTATTCCTTTGTATCCATCAAGAATACATCAAACATTGACAAAATAGTATTTTTTTTATGCTTTAGTGGAATGTAATTTTTTTTTTTTACTTAGAAAATCTTTTGAATCAAAACCAAATGTACATAGTAATTCGAGCATTTCTTTTTGAATTTAATCAATTTTTTTGTTTTTTCACCTAAATAAAAGTGATAGATAAAAATCCTTTTCTGAGGTGTATAAAACTTTTATTATATCTGCTAAGTAAATTATAGGAAAAAAAAATTCCCATTTTTTTTTTTTTTTTACAGAGCAGAAATAAGGACTTCCATTTTTTCACACATGTCGTCTTTTTTCTTGATGATGGACTGTTCCAATTCGATATACTGATCCTTCTTCATCTTTCCAGCAATGAGCTTTTCGGCATACACGATTTGAAGAGCTATTTGCTCCTTCATTAGCTTATCAAGTTTCTGAAGCTCATTCACCTTGATAGAAAAAGAGAAGAAAAAAAAAAAAAAGGTGAATAATAAATGTTTTGTTAATATTAAGGTTAATTAATGAAAAATAATATATGTATTTTGAAAGTCCTTGATTTTGAAAGTGAGGAAAGTCCATTTTGTTTAAAAAAAAAAAAGAGTTACAGCTAATTTTCATTAGAAATTAACTTAAAATTTCTGTTTTTAATCAATTTACAATCATATCTATAAATAACAGTGTAAATTTTTTACTAGTAATTTATTTTGGTCAATGATATTAATTGTTTGTTGATTTTGAAAGTGAGGCAATTCTTAATACGGACTTGACACCACTTTCAAAATCAACGGATATACATATAATTCAGCTACAGTAACTTTTCCCTCTGTTAGGAAAATCTATTTATTGTAACAAAACCAAATGCACTAACAAAAGGATTCATACCCTGAGCCATCATCGACGGGTTATCTGGGACAGCTGCTTCTGCCTTATTAGACATCATCAGTCAGATTTACCCTCGATGATAGGGGCCTTGAATGAGCAAAAAGGTTAAAACTCCCTCTTAAACTCCCGGAAGTGGCTCCCCAACAAAAACATACAACATGTTTCTGCATTTGGTTTCATTGCTTAAGATTAATTTCATGCAAGTTAAATTTTATTTCTTTTTTTCAAAATCTATTTATTGGAAAACATTCGTATATCGAAAGTCTGACAGTAACAAACAATTACAAGGGAAAGAACCAAAAGACTTGTTCAATAATTTAGTAGTATTCATTTTATAATGTCTTCCCTGCTATTTGCAATGTGCCAGAGCTACAGAAGAGTGGGCATTCTGAATAGACCTGTAGTCTGTTCACAGGATGTTGAAATGACAAAGTAATGCTACCTTGTAGATCCATTCTTCAAATACTTCAAAGTTAATTGTTTAGGGGTGGGAAGAGGATTTAAATCAGGCAAATGTGTTATCCACGCTAAGAAATTACCGTGCTGTTGAATTATACTGTGAACCTCTACAATTTTGGTTTTGCAGATGGAAAAGCACCATCCAACATGTTAAGCACTGACACAGGAGATATCATACTTATGAAGAGCCGGATTATTGAATTAGTCAGAAAACAATGTGCTGATGACTGGTAGAACAGGTCTATTAAGACAGATAAAAATGCAATGGGATCTCTTGATGCATACTGCTGTGAAGTTACCTTTTATCCATAAAAATTCCTCAACCAACTGAGTTGCTAATGTATTGTTTAATAAAGATTTGTTAAGGGTAATTTGGATTTTATAAACTCTTGGAACTGAGGGTTGCTTGGACATGCAATATTTGTATGCAAAGTTCCCATATTTTTTTAGTAGATCTTTCCTCCTTATGCCTCTACTATTAAATATTTCAAACATCACACCAAATTTAAATGTAAAAACTACATTTAATATGAAAAAGCAAATTTTATAAAAGACTTGTAATCTTTTCGAAAATTTGCTTTTTCATATTAAATGTAGTTTTTACATTTAAATTTGGTGTGATGTTAGAAATCCAATATTTGTTCTTTTTCTTTCATTGCTTTTTATCATCCACATTGACGTATGGTTCTGTTCTGATAGCTCCATAATCTAGAAGACTTCCGTAATTCATATGTGAACAGTTTTGTGTTTCAATACTGAAACTCGACTGATGTGATCTTTTATAACAGATCCTGTGAATATATTAACTATTTTATTAATGTGCATCATCAATATTACTGTTAAGAAATTTTCATTTGAAACAAACTGGACAAAATGAAATGCAGCTGTTTCACATCACCATGAAGAACTGATGGTATTAGGTTGAAACTTTATAAGCTACGTACATCATATTAGGACATGCAAATGATTATAATGTCAGTGAAAATGAGTTTGCAGTTTCAGAGCAGCATCTTCTGAACTTTCTGGTCTTGGGCATAAATAGGTGGCTTATAAGAGATGTTGCAATCAATGAAGAGTCGACATTGGGTCAATAGGGTGCTCCTTTTGTCTCATTGTGCCCAGTCATTGAAGGTTGCATTATGAATACCTGACAAACTTTCGGCATGGAAGAATTGTTGGGATGAGACAAGTTGCATTACCTTACTGCAAAATTACCACTCATAAACGCCAGTACAGTGATGCAAATATGGGGTCAATGGACAGAAGAGACTGTTGATGCATAGAAATTCAGACTGTACCGCAAAATTACATGGGATGGCGGTGACCGATCGCACAGCAACTTCCACAGTGTGGCATAAGAGTGGAGCACTGTCACAGGTCAGGCTTTGTCCTCCAGCACGTTCTGTCGTTGCTTGCTTAACAAAGGACTGGTCACTTGCAGCCAATTAGCCCTCAACCACAGACGCCTCAGGTTGCAATCGAGTCTTGAACACAGACATTGGCATGCTGAATGGCAATACATTGTGTTTTGTGACGAGTCACAACCTGATGCACTATCATGCTCGGATACATGTTTGCAGTCATGGTGAATGCCAGCTTGCAGCATGCATTTCGGAGTGTAATACCAGCTCAACGTCAAGTGCCAAGGTTTGGGATGCCATTAGGGTTCAATTTGTGATCTCCCCCAATACGAATTCAGGGAACCCCCCAACAGCCAGGTAATCATCAGGGATTTTTAGAGGCAAAGGTGATATCCTTCCTTTTAGTTGTCCTGGCACTTTATTCCAGCAGGACAATGCTCGCCCACATAAGTCCGAATAGTCTAACACCTCTTCCAAGCACGGCAGGTACCACTTCTTCCCTGGCCTTTCAAGTTTGCCTGATATGGCCCCAATCAAACATGTCTGGGTCCTGGCAGATAAGCATTTAAACTTAGCTCAAGTCATGGATTTCTTTTCACTGTGTTGTTATTCAAATCAACTGGAAGGAAAAATATTATACATACCTTTTCAACTGCTTCAGCAGACTCCTGCTTCATCTTTGACAACAATTCTGTGACTGCCTGGCTTTCTGCCTTGTGATCAGAACCAAGTTTCTTCTGAACTGCTTGGAAAGAAGCCAAATCTTTGTTAGATTTAAAGTGGTTAATAGCACTATCAAACTGCTGGTAGATATTCAATCTTTTGTCATGATGATGCTGAACTTTCTCACAAAGACTTGACACTCGCATTTTGCTTTCGTTGATTTCATCCTAGAAATTATAAAGTACTTATTTAAGTAAAAAACATGACAATTAAGTAAGCCTTGAAAATCTGCTTATACAACAAATCATCCCATTAGTTCCAAAGTGCGGTAACTCATTTTTTGAAGTTCTGAGAAAATCGCCAGTAAAGATTTGAAACATGCTGTGAAATCAATGGATATATTCGCAATGTTTTTTGAGTTACTTTACTATGGAACTGACAGATACCACACTTTGGCACTCACTGAAAGTAAAAACGGAAAAATGACAAAAAGTGAGTTACCGCACTTTTGAATCAATGGGACGATATGGCAATTTAACCTTCCGTGAACCATGAGGGTTTAAATTAACCCCAGCAGTTTTAAAACTTTTAAGCAGTTTCAAAATATCTGATGCTTTGTGCCGCAAAAACAAATCAGTACAGTGTACGATGATGTCATAGCGCGAACACATGCTTAGTGTTCGCAAAAAAAAAAACCACAAAAACCCAAATGGTTTGTGACGTAACGAAAAAAGTAAGATTTTCATTTTTGTTGCTAAAACTCTAACGTTCTTGCTTATTCATATTTTTTTTACATCTAAAACAAACATAAAATAATAAAAATATTTTTTATGACTTAATTTGTCTAGTTTATAGTAATAAGTTTTTTCAAATTGAAGCGGCAATAGTTTCGATTTTCAGTTACTCAGAAGTTGATAATTTTTTTTTTTTTTTTTTTTTATTATAATAAATCGTTTATTTTATAAAAGATAAATCTTTGTTTTATTTGGATCTGTCCCTTATTACAAAAATGATGAACCACCATTTTAAAGTGCATTTTTTATTCAAATGATATATTTTGTTCAGGGTAAAATTAACCCCACATGGTTCAGGGCATGACTTTCATTCACCTGGTTCACGGAGGGTTAAATATATCCAAAAAGAGTACCTAATCATGCTGTGAATTTTTTAATAAATAAATTATGAATTTTTATTAAATAAAATTTAATAAATTTTTGTATTCAAGCGATCTTCAAGTATAAAAATTGCCAGTCATTTAATATGAATTGAGAGAATTTCTACAAAATCATGAAAAACTTTTACTGCAAACAATTTTGAATATTTAACTTTGAAAAGCTTTTTATTTTAATTTATGGGATATGAAGGAACTTCTGAAAATAGTTAAAAGATATATTCAAGATCATCAACTGAAGTTAAGTACTTACCTTTGTAATAGAGAAGTCCAAACGGACATAAATAATAACCAATATGAAGAGCAGGTAGAATGCCAGAACAACCAAGAAAGGCTCTTGGAACATCAAAATTTTTTGGTAACTGTAATGCAACTAAAAAAAAATAAAAAAATAAAATCAAAATTCCATTAACTTTTAATATTTTTCTAGAATTACCTATTTCTGAAACGAACCCAGAAATTATCACTGCTCTACTAATATTGTGAAATGCCGCGCGGTGTCACTAAGACACCGACCTCTCACCTCTTGAGTACTGGGGTTCGGTTCTCATGTGGGTTTCGTGATGGTGCACAATCTGCACTGAGCAGGTTTCCTCAGGGTTCTCCCATTTCCGTGGGGATTACACTAGATCTACAGGTCATGGTGCTTGGTTTCCCTGTCACCCATATCCCCATGTAATCAGATATATATCTTATGAACTTAGATATTTATTGGCCTATCAAGTTCTTTATCCTGGGCTTGCTTTAAGCAATACTATGAACTGTCCAAATAAATTAAGAATTTCTTTAAGATTGTTATAAAGCAAAGTTTTCCAAGAAAGGTATTCTGAACAGTATGTATATCCATGGTCTAACAAGGAAAAGGAGAACTGTGTCAGTGAAAAATGACATTCAATGGTTGCCTATTATATAATTTGTGCATTTGAAGTAGAGCAGATACTGTTTTAGAAAGTGTTTGTAAATCAATAATAAAATTAAAGGTTCTTTCAAAAATTTGTTGGACGATAATAGTATTTTTGTTTAATGTTAAGTTTAAAATATATCTCGATAAGTATTAAGCTTCTTATTATCAACTTCACAGTGAATTTGGGTCAATCAACTATTCTTTGTACTAAACGTGAGCGACAACATAATGATTTTCTAACAAACAAAAATCGAAAATCTAACTTCCTACGGAGCACATTTTAAAGATTAGTGAATGAAGTTTTAGTTAAGATAACGGACAGAGCACTTTTTTTAATTTGAAGAGCAATGTTTTGCTTTATTTAGTGAGATTATGGCAGTAATTTGTCCCCTGCGGGACAAAACAAAACAAACAGCCTACTTTATTGTATAATATTTCGGATTTTCCCTGTCATTGTCGCATATTCTTACTGTCAGTTACTACTATTTAATATATATTTTGTATATTTAATAGCAATCTGTATTAAAATATTCGCTTTGGGAGTTTGCGAAGCCTCTGAAGTGACAGGGAAACCAAATACTCGCGGGGAAACATTGCCCAATAAGTTACTGTAAAAATACTAAAATATTCATAATTAAACTAACATCGGTCATTGTAAAGCTTTTGATCAATGACCTAATAATACTTTGGGGTAAAAATAAAGTCCAATAATTATTTCCAAAAACAATATTTATTAAATTTGTGTTCGGGACACACTTAGGTACAAAGAATAGTTGATTGACCCATTTACGTTCTACAATTACGATTCACAGATATTTACCATTCACAGTAAGACAACTATTTGAATGATTATTTCATAATGATATTCTTTTGTTTTCAAAGCTACTATTACTTTAAGATTATCTTAAATTCTAAAAAAAAAATTAATATTCCTCTTCCAAGTGGAGAATTTTAGGGGTTGACCTGCATCTGAGAAAAACTCATGTGAAAAATTACAATACACTACTTCATCTTTTTAAAGAAAAAAATACAAATCTTGTAGCATATTTGATAGAATATAAAGAATTAAATTCCTTTAATAACACAGAAAAATGTTACCTCAAATTCCTGGATATGGTTCTCAACCATATTCTTTTTTGTGGCTACAACTACTGGGCGACCTGTGGTATCCAAGTATGTATAATGTAATTCATTTGGCTGCCTCTGCACTTCAAATGGCGCATTCAGCTTGATATCCCTTCATAAAATAAAGTTTTTTCATTAATAATAAATATGAAAATTGTAAAAATGTAGACAATGAAAATAGCCTGTATATAGTAACATAAATACTAAAAATTACAATTAAAACTTCATGTTAGGTTCCTTCCTTTAATTCAACTTATTAGTTTTATATACAGAATGTAAACCCTTCATTAAATCATTAACCACAGAAATTGAATCAAGATCACTGAATTAACTGCAGATTGGGATGTATTGCAGATCTTAGTGCCTGACACTGCCATTGGAAAAAATTACATGTTCTTTTGCAAATCTTGCATTGTACGAGGCTTCCCCATTCAAAATGACCCACTGTTTGAGAGACGACAGGGGGTTCTCGGAAATCATAGGGACCTTTACTGCCCTGCACAAAAAGGATATTTATGGAAAAAAAAAGAATTTCCTGTAAACAATTAATGCATGGACTCATGAAATACTGAGAGACAGATATCCCAAAAATGGTCGGATTCACTTGTCTATATTTTTAGAGCAAGAATCATTGAATTTAGAAAATTTCTAAGCATCATTTATACCGTAGTTATCTTATAAAGCAGATCACAACCATCCATGAAACCCCCACAGTATAACTGGGGAGCAGTGTATATCAAAGTCAGGAAATGAATCTTGTTAACTGCATATATTTGTACATATAAACATGTAGAATATTTAAAGGAGCAAGTTGACATAAAAGAAAAAATGAAATAAACGTAAGTATGAACTAAATAAAAGAATATCAGTTGACAATCAAGTACTAATTTTTTTACAAAGTTACAATGTTTTCTATGCCAAAGTTATAAAAAAACAAATCGTTAACAGAAAAATAAAAACAGAAGTGGTTATGAAACGAGTACAACAAAAACTGGTAAGAAATTTTAAATGATAAAAACTTACTTGGCACCTTCAGGCAAAATAACCTTCACTGTAGCGTGATCAACTATCATGTCGTCAAAAATATGGTCCACAAATCTCATTTTTAAAACATAGTTGTCTCCTAAAAATAAAGAAGTTTCTTTTCAATGAAAGCTCTTTCTTTAAGTCTAGGAAATTCAATGCAAATGTGCTGTTTTAATGAAACAACTGAAAGCAAGATAAAGTAATCATGCAACTGCAATCAAGTTCCAATATATACATATATACTTTAATTCTCATCATATATTGCAGCCATCGCTTGATTAAGCAGCATTTGTTCAATTACACTCAGAAACCTTTTTTCTTTTGCAAATGCAGTCTAATGAAGGTAATCTCAATGAATTTATAACAATGAACTGAATTCTCAATAACATTACATGACAATTCTTCATGATGCCAGAATTCTTTAAAACGCCAACAAAAATTATATGCAGGTTGTATCAGTTGACCAGACCAACTTTCGTATCTTTTTTTTCTGACTTTTCTCCAGTGCTTCGGTGATGATGTGTTTGGTTCTCTTGGGTAGTGAGTAGTTCACAATCTTGTGTATTGATTGTAGTGTGTGACCTTTTTGCAGCATGTTTTGTTGCATCAGAACCAGTGTCTTCAATTTTTTTCTCGATTGCAGTAATGGTTTCACGTTTCGGAGAAAAGCCATATTCATTCCTCATCAAATAAATGTCTTAATTTCTCAAAGCACTGCAAAAATCATTTAATAACTCTAAAATTAATAAACTACAATTCAACGGCAATAAAGATCAAGAATTCATATGTTTAATAGATGTTCAAGATTAGAAGAGGATTTATGAAAAGTGTAAGCAATTGAATTGGTTCATTATCTCCGCGCCTGCGAGGATAGTCTGTGCAAGGGAGAAAAGAAGAACTTAAAATCTTATAAAAGTAATTGGAAAGAGTTTTTAAAGAATAGGTTTATATCTTGAAGTTTTTATTAAACTATTTGGAAATTTTCTAGAAAACAAGGACATTGGAAGATTATATCAGGAAAGCACTTTAAAAAATTAGAAGTTTATATATATATATTTTTTAGATTTTAAGATTTAAAATTTAAAAGTTTTAAAAAGAATAAATTTCTAACAATTGTTATTTGGCTTTAATAATTTGAAAGTGTTTAAGTGTCACGTTCTATTATTGTAAATTTTTTGAATTCTTGAGTTGTGATATTAGTGTTTAGTTTAGAAGAAAGAGAGGAATTGTTCTCTTTTCTTCAAATTTTTGTAAAAAATGGCTCGTTCAAGTCCTAGAATTAAAAAGGACGAAATATTGACGTTGAGTTCTAGTTTGTCATTAATTTTAGAGTTATTAAATACATGTCTTGTTGCAGAGTTGTTGCTCTTTGACTATGAACTTAATGACCTTTAGCGTCAACTGGAACGCATCATTTTTCCTGTCATTGTCAATTATCGCACGGTCACTACCTTCAATGTCATGAGGTATTGACGCCATGCCCACTGCTATACACAGGGAAAGCATTCTGGGCCTACCTTGTGTTAGGATACTGATAATCTTGTGAAAACAAATAACTGCTCTCGAAAATGATTCCCAGGAAGAAGTTACTGGGTTGCGATACAACCTGTGTATTTTGCAAATCTTTCTTTGTTTAGTAAAACTGGGAAATGTATATTAAATATACATTGTCCGGCCACTTTATTAGGTTCACCCCTGCTGTACGCACAAATGGTACGATCCACTCATTTGCAAGTCACATGGACAGTTGTGGTTATAAATACAGCATTAGAGAAATCCCATCATAAGCTGAGAAAGCAAACCACAGCGATAATGGGAAAGTGTAGTGATCTAACGGAGTTTGAATATGGCATGATCATTGGGCCTAGATGTGCTGGTCAGAGTATCCAAGACGGCAGTGCTCCTGAACTTTTCGTGTACACCACTATCAAGGGTGTATAGGGAATGGTGCAACAAACAGAACTTCGAGTCTGCGGCACTCCTGTGGACGAAAATCGCTCGTTGATGACAGAGGCCGGAGGAGGATGTCTAGAATTGTACAAGCCAGAAGACAGGCCATGGTTGCCCAAATGACACCTGATTTCAACAGTGGTGCGCAGCAAACCATCTCGCAATGCACCACTAGACATGCCCTGTTGCAGACGAGCTACAACAGCCGACGGCCTCGTCGGATACCCTTGTTATCAGCAAAGAACAGGAGCCACGCCTTCTGCGGTCAAAGCAACACTGAACCAATGGACCATCGACGACTGGAAAAAGGTTGCTTAGTCAGATGAGTTGAAGTTCCTGCTGCATCATGTTCATGGCAGACACAAAATTTGGCGCAAATAACATGAATGTCTGGACCTGTCGGGTCTCGCAACAACTCTTCAAGCCAGTGGGGCAGTGTCGTGGTGTGGGGGATGTTTTCCTGTACAAGTTGGGTTGTTGATACCTCTGGAGGCAGGTCATGGTACTGGAGTGTACCTAAACATCGTAGCTGACCAAGTGCAACCCATACATGTTAACAGTTTATCCTCATGCAGATGGTTACTTCCAGCAGGATAATGCACAAAGCCCGCATTACTATGGGATGGTTTGAGGAACATGACGACGACTTTTCCTTGCCACCCGCTCAGTCCCCGGATCTCAGCCCGATTGAAAATTTGTGGGATGAACTAGAATGGGCTGTTCGCTCCAGGCCTACACCTCTATCAAATCTTCAGGAACTGCGTGACACATTCATGTCTGCATGGTACACAATACCTCGACAACATTTTCAGCATCTTGTGGAACCCATGCCTCGACGAATTCAGGCTGCTTTGAGGGCTAAAGGAGGCCCAACACGCTACTAGGTAGGGGTACCTAACAAAGTGGCCGGACAGTGTATATATAAATAGGAGAGGAATGGGGGGCACTGCCTCTTCTTTATTATAGAAGACTCTCCCTTCCCCCTCAATTTTTGCATTACATACTTATGAAGCTTTCCTTTTTACGTTTTACCTACTTTTATTTTTATCAGGATTTTTGGAGCTCTGATAATGCAACAGCAAACATTTTGCCTCTTCAGGGTGTCTACTGAATCTCAAACAAAAAATTTAAGGACAATTCCCATACATTTAAGGACATTTTCACAAAAATTTCAACCAAAAAAAAAAAAAACAAACCAAACTCTAAACTGATCTGCTCGACCAAAAAAAAAAAACACCATGCTGAAAATTTAAGGACATAGTCTGATTTTTAAGGACATTTCCTGTACATTTCATGTTGACCCAAATTTCCCATACAAATCCAGGATTTCCCGGTTTGTAGACACATCTCCTCTTCTACAATATTAGATTTCAAAAAGAGGTCAACAAAATTAATTAAAAATGGTTTTGAGTATTTATTACTAAAAACAAATATTTGCCACATAATTTGGATAACGGATCGAAAAAAATTTAGAACGGACAAGTCACTGACAGATAAATGATTCAGTTATGTTAGCTTGGAAGACTAACTGAAGAAATACAGTTGGTAGATGCCTATAAGCAACAAATCCTGCTAACCCAAGGTTAACACATTTTTCTGAACTAATACATTTGAATTGCAATCTCACAGAATAACCAACATTGTTTAATGCAAACCTTTTTTGTATGAAAGTTGACTTAACTGTTATTCAAGAAATAACATCAAAAATAGAACTGTACCAACTTATTGTAATTTATGTACTGAAATTTACTTATTCTGGACATACTAATGTATGATAACTGATTGTGATGCGAGTCTTAAAATTCATACCTGAATTGTAGAGGTATTCATAGCTAGGCAAATTGTAGCCAATCGCATATTTTGTTTTCCATCCACCAAACAGCGGGAATCGTGGTCTCAAATCAAGTTCGACAGCATCCTCTAATACTCTCAAATGACTAGTCGATATATTTCCGATTTCGTCCCGATAGTAAACATCTGTGGCTGCTGCAGGAAGAACAGTCTGGAAAATGAAGACAGAGGTACCAAGATTAATCAATTGCCAAAAATGTGTTTGGGAGTGTTGTGGTTTTTTTTTTTGTAACTACTAAAACTCAAAGGCTTACTGACAATTTATAGTTAACAAAACAATAGTTGACAATTTATCATGTAATGTCTATACAATAAAAACAAACTCTTTAAATTCCCAATTAAAAAAATGTGTAACAAATTTTTTGATGTTAATTTTTTTAATTATTGTAATTCTGTCTTTGCCTAGTATTTAAGAATATATATTTCAATTTTAACCTCTTATTCATACTTTCTATTACATGTACTCCTCACTTTACGACCTATCTGCTTAATGACCACTCACACTTACAACCTCTGCCCTTACAACTTCTATTTCATCTCCAATACCTGGACCCTCTACAGCTCCAGATAACCAAATAAACAAATGATAATATGTACATATCCATGTCTTTTTTATGAATAAATTTGAAGTTTGTTGCATAATTTTTATAATTTTATAATTTTACAATGATCCTTTATTCCCGGCGCAAGCTCCTCGCTTAGCGACCAATTCACTTTTCTACAAAGTCGTCGGCATGGAACTCAGCCGTAAAGTGAGAAATACCTTTACTAATATTCTTAATTACCACAATTTAGAAAAAAAAATCAGCTTTTTTAAAAATTCTTTTCTATCTTATTATTATTAGAATAATAATATGAAAATGTTGAAAATATTACTTGAAGTTATTATATTTTGTAAATGCGATTAACTTATCCTTAATTCTTTCTAAGATTATTTTTTTAAGGAATAAAACAGTGTTTCTTGATTTACCTTGAAAGACTTCACTGAAGACACTCCATTTTGATCCCGTTGATACTCGTAACGTGAGAAAGGTCCTTTCAGGATGGCTCCCGTGTGACGCAAATCAACAGACTCCTCCACAGCAATGTTCCCCCAATGAGAAACTTCAATGGAACGTTCCAGATTTGTCACAGTTAAGAATGGAGAGTTATTTTCATAATGAATTGACATTTCATTCTGAAAAAAAGAATCAAGTGAAAAAAGAATGCTGCTGAATAACAAATAGAAAAGTTTTATTCAATAAATATTGATCAAAAATCACAAAGACAAAGGTTCTCTAACCTTCTCATTATTAAGTGACACACAATAAACAATATAATATCGTATATAAGCAAGTAATTCCCTCGTTTAAGATTTCGCTTAAAATTATGGAATCAATTTAACACCTCAATTTAATTTGATCCAAAAAATATATAATTTCTTGGCATGAAGTGATAGCATAATGAAATTTTAAGATGACTGGTTAATAATCATCAAATCAGACATTTAACAAATGAATTCTGCAAGCACTAAAATTAATTCACAACTCCAATAAAATTTCCGAAAATATACAAAATGAAGGAAATTTTTGTGCATTTGAATTTTCGACTGCATAATGAAACAAATGAAATACAATACGTTTGCAGATATGTTGCTTTTAGATATGGAACTTGTCCAAAAATAATTTGCCAAATTCTCTGGGGATAATTTGGCATGGAATACAAAAAAGTTGACTCCAGTTTGTGGCAAACCGATTCCAGGAATATGACATAGTCCCTCATCTGCTTGCAGGGAAAAAAATAATACTCCCTCCGTCCGAAACTATGGTATACACTTAGTAGGTTAAGTTTATTGACAGTATTTACTCATAAAATTCAAAATACAAAGTTATTTTAACTGCGTTGCTAGGTTACCTAGTTGTTTGGCAGCTTCAATAATTTTCAACGTGTTTTAAAATGTATACCATATTTTCAGATGGAGGGAGTAATAATTATTCTGTTTTGTATCTTTACGGATTTAATTATATGAATGGAAAAATTTGCATAGTAGCAGAAGTGCAAGTGCTTTCACTGAACAACTGAGTTCAGCAATGGTATTTCTGCATTGCAATGTATGTAACTTTCTTAATTGTAGTCTTAATTTTTCTATTGACTACATGACTATCAGGAAAATTTATGCAAATGAAATGTTATCTTTTAAGTGCCTTAAAAGTCTCCTGAAAAGTTTTCCTCAGAAATAATATTTTTTTTTCAAAAAAATTCATGATTACTAAGTTCTAATGAATGGTGGTTTGTCAAAAACCATATAAAGATACTTCCTATCTTATAATCCTAAAATTAGGTAAAAAACTACATCTCTTTGATATATTTCCTTTAATATTGGTAATATTTCGTGGAATTTATATCATTCCGCTTTTTCAAATAAAGAGAATATACCAACTAAGAAAGGGAAGTTTATATTGTATTGGACTAATAATGATGGTACAATACTTGGTTTTGTTAACATTTTTTCATTTATTGGAAAGAGTATATGATTATTTTATAATAATGACATGATATATCTATATTATGCATGATTGTATTAGTATTAAGACATGTATTGGATGTAACTCATTGTTATTATTAAAAAAAGGTTTGAAAAAGCGGAATGATATAAATTCCGCGAAATATTACCAATATCAAAGGAAATATATCAAAGAGATGTAGTTTTTTTACCATATAAAGATTTTTTTTCTTCTTCTTTTTAAATCAAGACATCGTAACACTAAGATATCAAAAATCAAGAAACAATCTGATTAATAATTCAAACAATTTGTTTTTAATGAAAATTACAAAAAGAAAAGACAATCCACTACATTACCTTTTTCCCCTCCACTTCTTCAGAATCATTGTTTCATAGCATTTTTCATTTTTAAGAATAAAAATAATTTGTTTTCCAGTATTGCCAGTCAAGATTTTTTTTTAAAAAATGTTTCTTTTAACAAAGAAAATATTCCGATTCGTTTTCTTGTCATAATCTAATGCTGTTTTTGTAATTGAAATTCCTTTTTTTTATGTAGTGATCTTGTATATTCGTTTGACGCAGTGTATATTTGTAAGCTGTTACAATATTTTAATTTAAAATAAAAAGAAGGTCAACTTACTACAGAAAAGGGTGCTACATTCTCATAAGGTCCATAGGAGATGGAGTTGTCACTCTGACTGACTGGCTTGAACTTTGTGTATGATTCGATATTGCTCGATGCCAAAACGACGTTAGTTGTCTGCTTGACGACAGGGTAGGGCGAGTAGAAATAATGGTTGCCGTGATAAAGAACTTCCTGTCTTTCGGACTGAGAAATTTGAGAAGGATAAGGAATCAGCATTTGGGAAAAGACGGTTTCCACTTCCAAATAGGTTGTTTTCCCAGGTTCTAAAGGATAACGCAATTCAATCTGCCAAATGGGCTTTCCCCTGAAGAAAAACAGAAAAAAAAAAAAGAAAAAGAAAATATGTTAATTTAATAATCAAGCCTTCAATCACTGAAATTGGCATTCTACGATGACTGCCTTTATCTGCTTGGAATAGCAAAATCCCAATGATAGTGAAATGTAGTAAGGGAATTAAACAATTTATAGCCTTACATAACGTTCAACTAGATCATTATAAAAACAAACTCTTTACTCATAATATTTCGTTTTTCCTAATTGGATAAACTTCATCAGATGAATAATTCCAGGAGATATTTTAACTCCTGTTCACAGAATTCACATTCAATATGAACTTATTATGTAAATAAAGAATTGATGTCATAATATAACAATTTATCAGTATGTAAATAATTATTGTATTATGTTATCAATTCTTTATTTATGTAATAAGTTCATATTGAATGTGAATTCTGTAGACAGAAGTTAAAAAATATCTCCTGGAATTATTCATCTGATGAAGTTTATCCATTTAAGATAAACGAAATATTATGAGTAAAGAGTTTGTTTTTTATAATAATCTAGTTGACAATTATTTATTTAATAAATAAAGATGAAGTTTATAAACCAAATTCTTCCACAATCTTCTTTCTTTCCATATCAAAAATATTAGACAGAAACACACTCTTCCATACATTGCATTAGTATTAAAATAT
>JAFIDM010131552.1:1594-22697 GCA_023159025.1 Thereuonema tuberculata
TATATATATATATATATATATATATATATATATATATATATATATATGTTGTATATGAGTATATGAGCATATGAGTTTATGAGTTCATGAGTATATAAATAAGTGAGAATATATAAGTATATATGTGTACATGAGTATATGTGAGTAAAAAGTACATCAGTATGGCTGAAGATACACTAGTTTTTGGAGGTGGCTCGCAGCATTTATTTGTCTGACATGTAGGAATGTCAGAAACATGTCCTTAATACACATTGCTTTTCAGGTAGCCCCACAACCAGAAATCGAAAGGATTCAGAATAGGGGACCTCGCAGGCCAATTCATAGGAAATGTTCAACTAATTACTCTAGCATCTGTGAAAGGCTAATGCAGGACATCCTTCACTTTAATTTCTTTGCTGCAGCTGATATCACAAAGTCTTTAAGCATACGTGTCTGAATTGAATATACAAATCAATAGCCCATTTTCATTAACTTCTTTCTAAAAGTACGGGTTGATGATAAAAGAAGCAGTGAACCCACACCAAACTGTGACTTTCGGCGAATGTAAGGATATCTCTTGACCAACGTTTGGATTTGTTTCAGCTCAAATATGGCAGTTGTGTGTTGATATCACCATACATATGGAAGTGAGGTTTATCGCTCCATAATATCCATCATCCACTTCCAATCGAGCCAAAAATCTCAAAGCAAACTGTAATCGGATATTTGTTTCCTGGAAGCAAATCTTGAATGTGTTATCTTATACGGATATAATTGAAGATTCTTATTCAAGATCTTCAGTACCGTCAACAATTAAATATCTGTTTGTCTAGATTTTAAACGTGCACTGCTGGTGCCCTGCTTATTAGCTATCGCCCGATCCTGAACAGCAGTTGCAACTTCTTTAACTTGTTTCTGCTTGATAAGTTTTCGTCTTCGGCCTGGTTTCACACCAAATGCCCATATGAGTATATAAGAACATGAGTATATAAGGACTTGAGTACATGAAGAAGAAGAAGAAGTTTTGATTGAGTGCACCACTCCAAACGAGTACAACACTATATATGCAAGAAATAGATAGAAATTACAAAAAAATGTAACATATTAAACAGAAGTGCTAAAATAAACGATATAAATTGTAATGATACTCCTTTAAATACAAGGTATAAATTTTCAAAATTACAGATATCAATTGATTTTTTTTTTACTTATTTATTTAAAATTATATGGTTATCGATAAAAGTTATTTTTTTTTTCATCAGAATGTTAACAAAATCTTTACAATAATTATATAATGGTTTCTGCACAAGTGAGCTTATATCACACGGCCATATAATATCATGACATAATAAATTTAGAAGTAATATTTGTCTCTCATAATAAAATTTTAATACAATTAAAAAGACCATGCTCAATTGTATCTAATTCTCCACATTTACAAAAGACGCTATTTGAAAGATTGAATTTGGCTAGGTAAGCATTAAAATTTCCATGTCCTGTAAGAATTTGACCCATAGCAAAATTTAAATTATCTATAGGTGAAGTAAATGAGTGATAAATAGTTGGGAAGAATTTTTTAGTTGAAAGATCCTTGGTGGATTGTTTCCATCTCATTCCATTTCTCATATAGTAATGACTGAATATTGGACAAAGCAAGTTTAGTGGGGAAAGGTTGATAAGTAATTTCCAAGTTGTTATCGGTAACTGCAATTTTTGCCTCTTTATCAGCTTTTTCATTCCCTTCATATCCCAAATGTCCTGGGACATAGTAAAAGGTTATATTATTATCTACAGGGAGTAATTTATGAATTTCTTGTACATCTTTTACCTTACTGTTTATATTTAGGAGTGTCTGAAGGGAAGATTTTGAGTCACTAAACAGATTAATTTTAAGGGTTTTATTTTGTAACTTTGTGGACCATTTGACAGCAACTTTAATTGCAGACAGTTCCACTTGGAATATAGAGGTGTAACAAGGGAATTTGTGTTCAAAACAATACTCTATGAAAGTTGGATACTTGTGTATTATTAGTATTGCTACACTAGCACCAACTCCCATATTAGTTTTACTCCCATCAGGAAAGATAGTAATATCTGCATTATGTGTATTTGGATCTAAACCATCCAATACTACATTTGGTACAGATCGTAATGGTGGAAAGATATTATTAGTCGTAGCAGTTTCTCTAAGAATCATGTTAATACCTGTTTCCCAAATTAGTGCTTCGTGAGCATCTTTTATATTTCCTGTTTTTAAAAAGAAATCAAGGATTTTATATTGAACTGCCAAAGAGAGAGGTTGGAGTCTTGTAATAACCAAAAGTGCATCAGTTGATACCGTCTTACAGGTTTTGGCAATACGTAATGCAAAAGATCTTTGTACACTTAACATTTTTTCTATAATACTTTTATTGTAGATAACAGCACCCCAAGCTTCCGTACCATAGAGTAATATAAAATGTTTTGCTCCTTTATAAATGGTTTTACAGATTTAGAATTCAAACCCCAAGTATTACATCGATATCTTATTAATTGATTGCCTATTTGTTTGGCTTTAGATAAAATATAATTTAAATGTTTTTTAAAATTTAATTTTGTATCAAAAAATACACCCAAGTACTTCATAGAATTAATCCACTCAATTTCTTTACCATTTATTACAATATATGGGTAATTATATTTGTATTTTTTTGTGAATAATATTACCTTAGTTTTTTCATGACTGAGTTTAGTTTATTACAATAACTCCAGTCAAGAAGCTTTCCTATTGCTTCATTGAGTTTATTAGATATATATTTATTATACTGGAGTCTTGATAAGCAATCACCAGATCGTCAGCATAAGCCATAACCTTAACACTATCATCACTAAATATGTTCAGTGCCTTATTTATAATAATATTCCGTAACAACGGGGACAAAATCCCACCCTGTGGGCATGATTTTGTTAAATGTCTTTCAACTATTGTGTTTTGGGAATTTACAGTTATTTTCCTATCCTTTAAATATGAGCAGATAAGTTTTATTAAATAACCTGGGCATTTCAATGTATCAATTCATAAATAATGCTGGGATGCCAGGCATTATCAAAGGCTCCCTGAATATCAAGAAAGATAACTGCAGTGAATTCCTGTCTTTGAAAGCCTTTTTGAATAAAATCAGTTAAGTCATATATAGCTTGTTCAGCACATTTTCCTTTTATAAAGCCATATTGATATCCAACTGTTAATCCTGGCATGCCAGATCATTCTTGTAGCAATAATTTTTTCCAATATTTTTCTTCCAACTGGTAGAAGGCTAATTGGCCGGTATTTTTCATTATTCGTTCCAGTCATTGCTTTTTTGATTAACAGGACTTTAGCTGATTTCCATTGTTTTGGAAAATATGAATGAGTTAAACAAGCACTATATAACCTAAGTCAATTATCTTCAATTATATGACAACCTTTTCTATATAATTCGGCATTTAGTCCATCCTCTCCAGGTGCTTTTTCAGAGTGGATAGAAAATACAGCTTCTTTAAGTTCTGTTTATGTAATCTCATTAAAATTGATATCAAGATTATGATTTTCATTAGACGCATGATGAATTGTATGATGGATATTACTTTCTGTTGTAGGATTGTTCTGAGGGAACATGTTTTCTACTACATCACTAATTATATCTCTGATATTATGGTTTTTTGATGTACTGACAGCAACACAGTTATTATATCTACTTCTAGTTAAAAGAGTATATGAGTAAATGAGAACATGAGTATATGAGTATGTAAGTACATGAGCATATGAGTATATGAGTATGTTTGAGTATATATGTTTGGGTTTGAGTATATATATGAGCAAACGTGCACTGCTTGTACCTTGCTTATTAGCTATCACCCAATCCTGAACAGCAGTTGTAACTTCTTTGACTTGTTTCTGCTTGATAAGTTTTCGTCTTCGGCCTGGTAGCACATCAAATGTCCATATGAGTATATAAGAACATGAGTATATAAGTACTTGAGTACAAGAGTTTATGAGTATATGAGAACATTAGTAAATGAGCATATGAGTATATGAGTATATTTGAGTATGTGAATATAAGAGTATATGAATATATGAATGTATATAAGTAATTAAATATTTGAGTATATATGAGTATTACGCCTCATAGTATAAAGTTAGATCTCAAACAAGACATGAAATTGACATTATACCCATATAAAATTTTTTTGAAGGATTCACTGCAAAGTTAAAACTCGATCAATATTTCTATTATTTTGAATTGAATTTTTTGAAATGTATACTCATGGACAAAAAAATTAGCACACCAAGAAATAATTGCGGGATCGTAACGAAACTTGCAATGAAGGTACATGTCGGGGAGATATGCAAATGATCAGAAATGCAGCGTGATTGCGCATTACATATAGCCGGTAGAGGGCATTGAACATCGTACTCTGTGGAGTATAAAACAGGTAACCAAAGCTTGTTTGAGTGTGCTGAATCATTTACAAAGGAAGAGCTGAGGTAGACATGCCATTACGCCGTGTTCGAAGACAGTATACGCAGTTGTCGCAGTTTGAGAGAGGGAGAATCGTCGGGATGATGGAAGCTGGGTGGTCCGCTGGGCGAGTAGCTCGTCAATTAGGCCGCTCTGATTGTGTTGTGAGGAGGTGATGGGACCAGGGGACCCGAGAGATGTCATGTACACGAAGACCAAGCTCAGGACGCCCTCTACAGACCAGTCGTCGAGAAGACCGCCACATAGTCAGAAAAGCACGCGTACAGCCAACTGCTTCATCGGCCGCCATCCAGGCACAGGTAGCACCTTCACTAGGGACCTCTGTGTCTTCTCGAACCATACGAAGGCGCCTGGCTGAAGGACACTTGGTATCGCGGCGCCCATTACGTGTGCTGCCCTTGACGCCCACCCATCGACGCCTCCGTTTGGAGTTTTGTCGCGCACGAAGAAACTGGACTGCAGCGGAATGGAACCAGGTCGTCTTTAGTGACGAATCCAGATTCAATCTCGGCAGTGATGACAATCGTGTTCGATCGTGGAGAGCCCGTGGTGAACGCTTCAATCCTGCCTTTGCTGTACAGCGACACACCGCTCCCACAGCTGGTGTGATGGTATGGGGTGCCATTGCCTACAATACACGGTCACCCCTAGTATTGTTCCGTAGCACCATGACAGCCCAGCAGTATTTTCATGAAATCCTGCAACCACATGTGTTGCCACTCATGCAACGGCTCCCAGGAGCCATTTTTCAACAAGACAATGCTCGGCCTCATACGGCAAGGGTGTCACAAGACTGTCTCCGCACTGTTACTACCCTTCCTTGGCCTGCCCGATCCCCAGATTTGTCTCCAATCGAGCATATCTGGGATCATCTGGGACGACGAGTTGGGCATCCCACGAGTTTGAACGAACTAGAGGCAAGGTTACAGCAAATATGGAACGAAATGTCTCAGGACATCATACAGAACTTGTATGACTCAATGCCCGATCGTATCGCATCGTGCATTCGCGCTAGACGGGGTCCAACGGAGTATTAACTCCTCCGTTCTTTTGCCTTTTTCTCTGCAATAAATTATCCTTTTTCTTTGATTTTCTAATCATTTACTTATATCAACGTAGTCATTACGTATGTAAATTTTCGTTTCATTTTGACGACTCCTTCTTGGTGCGCTAATTTTTTTGTCCGTGAGCGTATAACATAGATCTTTTCTGTCGGACCACCTGGTTCTAACATCTATCATTCCCAGTGAGCAGATAATTTCGAAATCTAGTGCTCAAGAAACCTGACAGGAACATAGGTACCGGGTGATCAAGATATAACAGGAGGTGTTCGGAGCCTTGTAGCGTGTTAGGAACTGGACGAAATAGAACAAAATTTGACCACCATAGACATTAAAGTATGCGGTTTCGATTTGTCAAGAAAAAAAAATTAGTACCAACAACATCTATATGGGAAATTCTGGCGCTGCAAGCGCATAATGTGTGAAAAAAGAATATATAACTTCCAATAGGAACAGTAAATATTACCACACCAATCACCAATGAAAAACGATTATTACAGCAACCTACAAATTTGGCTCAAGGCGACTACTAGCCTGATGTCCCACTAATTGCATGTGGTACACAAGGTTTTCGACAGTCACTCACAACAAATTGGCATTTATTTGTCTGACATGTAACGTTATTTGATCTTTTAAGATAGGAATATCAGGAACATGTCCTTGATACACAATGCTTTTCAGGTAGTCCAACAACCAGAAATCGCAAGAATACAGATCAGGGGACCTCGGAGACCAATTCTTGGGAAATGCGAGACTAATTACTCTAGTGTCTGTGAAATTATGATGCAGGACATCCTTCACCCAATGTCCGATTTGTGGTGGCACACCATCTTCCATGAAAATAGTAGAATTGATAGAATTTCTTGTATCAGTTGATAGATGATCAGCTGCAGTTGAGGTATCACAAAGTTCTCGAGAATAGCTGCATACGTGTCAGAATTCACCAAACAAGTCACTAGTCCATTTCTATCAACTTCTTCATAAAAGTACGGACCGATGATAAAAGAAGCAGTGAACCCACACCAAATTGTGACTTTAGGAAAATGTAAGAATATCTCTTGACCAAAGTATGGATTTGTATCAGCCCAAATACGGCAGTTGTGTTTGATGATATCACCGTGAATATAAAAGTTAAGCTTCATTCCTCCATAATATCCGTCATGGTTCCTCATCATCTACTTCCAATCGAGCCAAAAATCTCAAACAAACTCTAAACGGTTATTTCTGTCTCCTAGGAGCAATTCTTAAATGTGTTATCTTATACAGATAAAATTTCAGGTTCATATGACCATGCAATATTTGTTCTTCACGGCCTCATAGTTGTATTCAGTATGGTATAGTATGGCTGCAGCTGGCATCTGAGACTTACTATTTAATCAATCCACTGGAGAAAAAAAACTGAGTACAAGAGTATATAAATGAGTATATGAGTACATCAGTATGTGTGAGTATATATATTTGGCTCAAGGTACACTAGTTTATGGTGGTGACTCGCAGCATTTATTTGTCTGACATACAGGAATGTCAGTATAATGTCCTTGATACACAATGCTTTTCAGGTAGCCCCACCACCAGAAATCGGAAGGATTCAGACCAGGGGACCTCGCAGGCCAATTTATTTGAAATGTGCAATAATTACTCTAGCATCTGTGAAAGGCTAATGCAGGAAATCCTTCACTTTAATTTCTTTGCTGCAGGTATCACAAAGTCTTTGAGCGTATCTGTCTGAATTGACCATACAAGTCACTAGTCCATTTCTACTAACTTCTTCATAAAAGTACTGGTTGATGATAAAAGAAGCAGAGAACCCACATCAAACTGTGACTTTCGGCGAATGTAAGGATATCTCTTGACCAATGTTTGGATTTGTATCAGCCCAAATATGACAGTTGTGTGTTGATATCACCATGCATATGGAAGTGAGCTTCATCGCTCCATAATATCCATCATCCACTTCCAATCGAGCCAAAAATCTCAAAGCAAACTTTAATCGGGTATTTGTTTCCTGCAAGCTAATCTTGAATGTGTTATCTTATACGGATATAATTTAAGATTCTTATGCAAGATCTTCAGTGCCGTTAGCAATGAAATATCTGTTTGTCTAGATTTTAAACGTGCACTGCTGGTACCCTGCATATTAGCTATTGCCCGATCCTGAAAAGCAGTTGCAACTTCTTTAACGTGTTTCTGCTTGTTAAGTTTTCGTCTTCGGTCTGGTTGCACACCAAATGCCCATATGAGTATATAAGAACATGAGTATATAAGTACTTGAGTACATGAGTATATGAGTATATGAGAACATGAGTATATGAGTAAGTAAGGACATGAGCATATTAGTACATGAGTATATTAGAATATAAGACTATATGAATATATGAGTTTATATGAGTATTTAAGTATTTGAGTATATATGAGTATTACGCCTCATAGTATAAAGTTAGATCTCAAACAAGACATGAAATTGACATTATATCTATATAAAAGTGTTTTTTAAAGGATTCACTGCAAAGTTAAAACTCGATCAATATTTCTGTTATTTTGAATTTAATTTTTTGAAATTTATAACTTAGATCTTTCCTGTCTGACCTCCTGGTTCCAACATCTCTCATTTCTAGTGAGCAGATAATTTCGAGTGAAAATCTAGTGTTCAAGAAACCTGACAGGGACATTAGTACAGGGTGATCAAGATATAACAGGAGGTGTTCGGAGCCCTGTAGCGTGCTATGAGCTGGATGAAATAGAACAAATTTGACCACCATAGACATTAAAATATACGGTTTCGATTTGTCAAGTAAAAAATTTAGTACCAAACGACACCTATAGGGGAAATTCTGGTGCTGCAAGTGCATAATGTGTGAAAAATGAATATATATATATGAAGAAGAAAGGCATCTTTTAGTTTATGAATAATGTCACTGATTTTAGATGATAGCATACGAAGCACTAGGATTAATGATATAACGTTCGTCTTTGCTTAGTTTGCAAATTAAACATAAATGTGCTACACGATGACAGTAAAATCAAAGAAATTATCAAGGGAATATATATCAGTATATAAGCATATGAGTATATAAGAACTTGAGTATATAAGTATATGAATACATTAGTGTATATGAGTATGAGTATATAAGAATATAGTTAGATCGCAATCAAGATATGAAATAGACATAAGGCCCAGATAAACGTTTTACATTATACATGAGTATATGAGTACATGAGTATATATGAGTATATGAGTACATGAATATATGGATATATAACTAAATGAGTATATGAGTACATAAGTATATGAGTATGATTACTTATGTATATATGAGTACATGAGTATATAGGCATATAAGCACATGAGTATATATATATAAATATAGATATATATATATATATATACTGAGTACATGAGTATATAGTTAAATCTCAAAAAAGATATGAAACAGATATGATGCCTAATAAGATTTTTCTCAAGGATTCACTAAAATTTTGTTTTGAAATTAATTTATAGCTTGAATGGTAGGGTGGGATTTGTCACAAACTTTTTCTGTGCCTTTTTGTTTTTAATTTTTTTTTCAATTGTTCAAGAAGAGTTGATATGAATTTCTCCTGAAATAAATTTTTCTTTCTTTTTACAGTATGGCAAAAGGTTGACTAGAATTCGTTTTCAGGCTGACCAAAACCCGAGGATAAAAATGATTTCCAACTTATGACAAAATATACAGTTGACATGATCGTAATATATGATTTGGATCTTTTCGATTAGACCTACTTTTTTTAAAATTTTTTTTGAAGGATTAACTGTAAAGTTTTTACTAAATGTCAAGCCGGGTATCTTTTCCAGCCATGTTGGAGAAATGGCCATACAGAAAATAAAATCCGGTCTTTTCGTTTTTTTTCTTTTTTTTCGAGGAAAAAGCCTGTTCATTACTATCGATTAACTATGCAACAATTGTTCTTCACAGCCAAGTGCTCATTGTTATAGATATTCAGTATAGTATAGTATGGCTACGGCTGACTGTAGAAACTTAATATTTCATCAGCCTACTGGAGAAAAGAAAACTGATTAGTCTTAGGACCCTTTTGTGCTAGTGATTTAGAGTGAACGCTTTTGCTTTTTTTTAAAATAGAAGCCTTTGTACTATTTGTTATTATTGTTATCTTCCAGTAACTACAGAAGAATTCAGTGCATTTGTTAAAAATTTGTATACACTAGTCACATCAATAGCAAAGAAAACTCTGATATCTTTCAGTTTACGAATAATGTCGCTGATTTTAGATGATTGCATTCAAAGCATGAGTGTCAATGATAAAACATTGGTTTTTGTTTAGTTTGTAAAAAAAAGATAAATGTGCCAGACGGTGATAGTAAATTCGAAGAAATAAGCAAGGGAATATATATGAGAATAAAGGGATCCAAGTATAAAAGTATAGGGGTGTATGAGTATACAATTACATGAGTATATGAGTATATGAGTATATAAGTACATGAGTACACAAGTGAAGGAGTCTATGAGTATAAATGAGTTTATTAGTTCATGTATATATTAGTATTTAAGTATATAAGTTTATAGTTAGACCTCAAACAAGGCATGAAATAGACATGGTATGACTATTTTCTGTTGGACCTTCTGGTTCGTACATCTGTCATTCCCAGTGAGCAGGAAATTTCGAATGAAAATCTAGTGTTCAAGAAACCTAACAGGGACATAAGTCCCGGGTGATGAAGAAATAACAGGACGTGTAGGAAGTCCTGTAAAGTGTTATGTACGGGACGAAATAGAACAAAATTTGACCACCATGGGCATTAAAGTATTGGGTTTCAATTTGTCAAGAAAAAAATAATTATTACCAAATAACGCCAATAGGGGAAATTCAGACGCTGCAAGCGCCTAATGTGTGAAAAAAGAATATATAACTGCCAATGGAAACAGTAAATAATAACAGCAAATACGAATGAAGAACGTGTATTATAGCAATCTACAAATTTGGCTCAAAGCGACTACTAGCCTGATGTCCCACTAATTGCATGTGGTACACAAGGGTTTCGACGGAGGCTCGCAGCATATTGACATTTATTCGTCTGACATAATCTTTATTTATCTGATCTTATTTGATCTTTTAACGTACGAATGTCAGGAACATATCCTTTATACACAATCCATTTCAGGTAGTCCCACAACCACAAATCGCAAGTTTTCTGATCAGGGGACCTCGGAGGCCAATTCATGGGAAATGTGCGATTAATTACTCTAGCATCTGTGAAATGTTGATTCTGCGTATATCCGATGTGCGGTAGTAGAATCGATACAATTTCATTGCTGCAGTTGAGATATCACAAAGTTATCGAGCATAGTTGCATGCCTGTTGGAATTGACCGAATAAGTAACTAGTCTATTTCTACTAACTTCTTCATAAAAGTTCGGACCGATGATAAAGGAAGTATTGAATCCACACCAAATTGTGACTCAAGGCGAATGTAAGGATATCTCCTGAACAACTTATGGATTTGTATCAGCGCAAATACGGCATTTATGTGTGTTGATATCGCCATGCATATGGAAGTCATGCATAAGGAAGTCAGCAATATCCATCAAAGCCATATGTCATCAACTTTCAATCAAGCCAAAAATCTCAAAGCAAACTCTAATCGGATATTTCTGTCCTCTGGGAGCAATTCTAAATGTGTTGTCTAATACCGATAAAATTTCAGGATCTTACGCAATATCTTCTCCATCATCGACAACGGAATATCTGTTTGTCGTGACATCAATTGTGCATTGCTGGTACCCTGCTTATTTGCTATTGCCTGATCCTGAACGGCAGTTGCAACTTCTTCAACTTGTTTCTGCTTGATACGTTTACGTCCTTTGCCTGGTTACACACGAAGAGTTCCTGTTCTTTCAAATTTTTCAACCAAATTTCCTAAGTTAGTTATGGTCATCGGTCCTCTATGTAACTATTTTAACCGCCGGTATTCACAAGGAGCAGCATTGGCAATTTCATCCCGCTGATAACAGCTTGAATAATAAGGCTGGATCACGTAGTTACAATGTCCTCGATGGGCAACTTCTTGCAGAATGACTAGAATTTCTGCAATCCCTCTTTTTCTTCTCGATATTGTGTCACAAAGTATCCGTATATGCTGAATTTCCCCTATCGGCTTTAGTTGGTACTAAATTTTTTTTCTTGACAACTCGAAACGTTATACTTTAAAGTGTATGGTGGTCAAATTTTGTTCTATTTCGTCCAGTGTCTAACATGCTACAGTGCTCCGATAAAGCCCCTGCTATTTCTTGATCATGCGGTATATGAGTATATAAGTATATGAGTATATTAGTACTTGAGTACATGAGTATATGAGTATATGAGAACATGAGCATATGAGTATATAAGCACATGAGAATATGAAAATATTAATATGTATGAGAATATGAATATATGAAAATATATAAGTATATGATGAGTACTTGAGGATATGAGTAAATATGAGTACATGAGTATGAATGTGCAAGATGATTTACAATATGGCACAAGGTTGACTAGAATCCATTTTTAGGCAGACCATTAAATGCCAAGCCGGGTATATCTTTTTTTCCAGTCTTGTTTATATACTCATGTTTGAGAATTGGCAGTACAAAAAATAAAATCCAGGCCATTTTTTTCCCTTTTTTTTCTAGGAAATAAGCAGTTCGTTGCTATCCAATGACCATGCAACAATTGTCCTTCACGGCCAGTTGTATTCAGTTTGGTATAGTATGGCTGCAGCTGGCTGCAGAGACTTACTATATCATCAATCCAGTTATTATTTCATCAATCCAGTTGAGAAAAGAAAACTGAACAGTCTTACGACCTTTTTATGCTAGTGATTTAGAGTGAATGCTTTTCCCTTTTTTAAAGAAAAGAACGTTCGAACTTTATCAATAGTGTTGGCTTCCAGCAACTACACAAGTATCCAGTGCATTTGTTAGAAAATCGTATATTCTTTAGTCAGATCAATAGCTGAAAAAACTCAGTGATAAATCTAGTTTTGTTTAGCTGGCAAACTAAAGATAAATATGCCAGGCGATAACAGTAAAAGCAAAGATATTATCAAGAAAATATATATAAGTATTTGAGTACATGAGTACATGAGTATATATGAGTATCTGAGTACATCAGTACATGAGTATATAAGTATATGAGTATTTATGAGTACATGAGTATATGAGTATATATGAGTACATGAATATATTAGTATATATGAGTATATATGAGTATATATGAATACATGAGTACATGAGTAGATAAGTATATGAAAATATATGAGTACAAGGATATATGAGTATATGAGTATATTTGAGTTCATGAGTATATATGAGTATATATGAATGTATGATTATATAGTTAGATCTCAAGCAAGAGATAAGTTTTTTTTTAAAGATACACTGCAAAGTTAAAACTGAACAATATTTTTAATATTTTTAATTTAATTTTTTGATATGTTGTTTCATATCAGTATCAAACAATGGTGATCGGGAAAATTCTGGTGCTGCAAGTGCATATGTGAAAAAAGAATAGATAACTGCTAATGGAAACAGTAATTAATAACACACTAAATACCAATGAAAAACATTTATTATAGCAACCTACAAATTTGGCTGAAGGTGACCACTAGCCTGATGTTCCACTAATTGCATGTGGTACACAAGGTTTTTGACGGTGCCTCGTAGTATATCGTCATTTATTTTTTTGATATGCAGGAATGTCAGGGAAATGTCCTTGATATACAATGCTTTTCAGGAAGCCCCAACAACCAGAAATCGCAAGGATTCAGATCAGGGGACTTCGGAGGCCAATTCATAGGAAATGTGCGACTAATTACTCTAGCATCTGTGAAATGTTGATGCAGGACATCCTTCACCCGATGTCCGATGTGCGGTGGTGCAAATCTTGTATAAAAATGATAGGATCGATACAGTTTCTTTGCTGCAGTTGAGGTATCACAAAGTTCTCAAGCATACCTGTCTGAATTGACCATACAAGTCACTAGTACATTTCTACCAAGTTCTTCATAAAAGTACGGGTTGATGATAAAACAAGCAATGAACACACACCAAACTGTAACTTTCAGCGAATGTAAGGATATCTCTTGAGCAATGTATGGACTTGTATCAGCCCAAATTTTCCCTCCAATAAAATGGGTTATATCCATCGCAACGCATCAACTGTGCAAGTTATACAAGTTAGCCTTAATCCCATAAGCATCACGGAAAATGCATTAAAGCTTAGGAAAAGTGTTGACAGGTTATTAACCAGTCATTCGTAAAACAGTCAGAATAGCTACAGTATTTCCAATCCATGAAATAATTGGTTATGGACTGAATAATTGGTTATGGACGCCACACTGTTCAAATGCACAAGAGCATTCTCAGAAAAGATGGCCACCAAACGTTCGGAAACTACCATGTGTTAGGCCTATGAATTGTCATACTGTTTAATTGTGGTTTAATTAAACTAAACATGAAAATCTTAGATTTAAAGAATAAAGAAACATTATATCGGCAAGATGGCTAGTTATATATTGCAATTCAACGGTAATAACTACATTAGTTGGAAGCGTAATGTTTAAACGCTACTTCTGATGGAAGAACTATGGGAGACCGCAAATACGCCAATTAGTGATATTAAATCCATAGAGGATAAAGGCTTAAGGTTAAAACTATTAAGTAAGTCCAAGAAAGCAGTCGGAACTATCCTTAGTAGCATAGAAGAAAGATTTAGGTGTCTGTTAAAAGAGAGAAGTGACTCTAGTCTATTATTGAGGGAAGTTGCTACTCAATTTAACGTAAGAGATTGCCTAAGGATATCTGATTTGAAACGCCAGACATATCTAGAAAGTAATCTTCAAGCTGAAGATGACTTGCCTGAAAAATATTTGAGTTTTAAAGTAAGATTAAAGGAGCTCGAAGAACTAGGTGGGAGTTTATACAATGGTGAATTATGTTGGCTAATACTTTCCGAATTGCCAAGAAAATATGATTCATGTGCATAAAACTTACTTCAATTGCAAGATAAAGCTGTTTCAATTCAGAGTATTAAATTGGCAGAATCGTTCAAGAATATAGGAAGAAAAATAAAAGAATTTCCGGTATAGAAAATGAAGTAAACATGTGCAATAAAGCCGAAGTAACTGTAAATAAACCAGCTAGCAGAGAATGCAAAAAGGAATTTCGCAAATGTTTCAACTGTGGAAAAGTAGGGCATTTAGCTCGACAATGCAAATCCAAAACCAAGTCTAAGAAATTATCACCAAAAACAGATGATATGAAAAAAGAATCATTTTCTGTGATCGTGGCTTTGAGCAGTTGCATTATGTCATCAACAAAAGATAAACCTATCAATAGCCCATGGTATCTTGACAGTGCTACTAGAAACAACATTTGTAACCATAAAGCTTGGTTCAGCAGTTATAAAAGCTTCATCGCTCCCCTAAAAGTATATGGAGCTTCCTCACTACCTATTGAAGCATTAGGCGAAGGGACAGTTAACTTAGAAGTTATGCTCCCGAAAGGCAAAACTCAGAAGATTACTTTGTCCATAACGAACTGTGTAACTGACATGAGCATTAACCTGATTTCTGGTGGACATGTGGCATCGATGGGCTGTTCCCAATTCATAAAACACAAAGATTATGTCGTCAAGGACAAAAACCAAAGAACTATAATCTTAGATAAAGAGAGGAATAATCTCTTTGAGGTAAAGGGCCAACCTTTCAATGTACAAGCGAAAACCTACTTCAATGAAATCAAGCATTCCAAGTATAAGCTGTGGCATGCGAGGTTTGGATATATTTCAAAAAGAAAAATGAAAGTCATTCTAGACCAAAAATTGCTACGAGATATAGAGCAAGTAACAATTCCAAAAGAAGACTCTTATAGTTTTTGCGAAAGTTGCAAAAATGAAAAGATGACAAATGTTCATCACACGAGGATGAAAGCCATTAGAGCAAAGGGAACTTTGGAATACGTCTATTCTGATGTATGTGATTCACTAAATATAGACAATGACTATCAGGCGAAATATATCCTGTGTATAATAGATGATTTCAGTAGGAGAAGCTTTGTATACTTACTTAATCAAGTGCCTGAATATATAAAACAATTCATAACTTACATAGAGCGCCAAAGTAAGGCGAAAGTGATAAACGTTCTCACTGATCAAGGAAAGGAGTATGAAAATAAGGAACTCAACAATTTCCTAAAAGAAAGAGGAATTGTACATAAGACGACATCTGCATACTTCCCGCAGCAAAATGGTATTGCAGAGAGGTTTAATCGTAAGTTGATGGAAACAACACGAACCATGTTAATTGCTTCTGACCTTCCGCCAAGATTCTGTACTTATGCAGTAGAATGTTCATATTATGTTCTCAATCGAACACCTCATTTAAAGTTAATGAATACTACTCCAATGGAAAAATGGTTCAAGAATGGAGGAGCACCAAATGTGGGACACCTGAAAACATTCGGAAGTTTGTGCTACCTGAAGAAACCGAAAAATGCAATCAGGAGTAAAATCGACTCTCGAACAACCGAGGGTATTTTTCTTTCGTATTCTCTACGCACCAGAGATTACAAGATATGGGATCTTCATACCAACAAAATAAAAGAAACGTGGAACGTTTATGTAAACGAGAATCAAAGAGCAAGCGATGTAATAAACAAGCGAAAGATTGATCATGAAGAAATGAAGAAATGACTATCTTTTGAATCATTAAGTAAAAGTCAAGAATCTTCTTCAACAGACGAAGAAGACAAAAAGAATGAAAACATTCTATCCACAAGAAGCAGTGAAACAGATTCTAGTGAAGATGAAGAAAGCATTACTATTAACAATAAAACTTATGATGCTGATGTTAGAACGGCTAGTTCAAGTGATACCGATTCTAGTGAAAATGAGACAGAAGATCCTGTGATTGACAAGGGATATATATAACTTAGAAGTAGAAAAGTTACTCGAACACAATGCGTGAAGATTCACAAAGATGTTGATGTCAAAGAGCCGAAAGATTATGAGGAGGCATTAACCTGTCCAGAAAGGAAAAATTGACAAGAAGCAATTCAAGCCGAATTAAAAAGCTTGAATGATCATCGCATGTGAAAAGAATCCGAGGTTCCGGATTACATAACACCCATAAGCACAAAGCGGATTTTCAAGTGCAAGAAGAAGTGTGATGCTACAATCGACAAATTTAAAGCCTGTTTAGTAGTGAATGGATGCATGCAAAAGCAAGGTGTGAATTACGAGAAGACGCATGTACCGACGCCAAGTGCTGAAGTAATAAGACAAATGCTGACCTTGTCGTTAAGACGTAAGTATCAGATTCATTAATGTGATGTGCGAAGCACCTATCTCAATGGAGACATAGATAGCGACATACATCTGGAAATATCACAAGGTGTAAAAGTCAGAAGCAGAGACTGCAATGGTCTGAAACTATTACGTTCTTTATATGGCTTAAAGCAAACCAGGAGAAATTGGTTTGAAACCTTGAGAACTAAACTAATAGAAAAGGGTTTCAAAGTCTTGAAAAGTGATCCATGCGTATTCAGATACCGAAAGGATGGTGTCATAAACTATCTGATCGTCTACGTGGATGACATGATCATCATTGGTAAACGAACTCATCATATTCAAGAAATTAGACAGATTCTGAATAAGATGTTCTCCATCAAGGATCAAGATAAAATTCATGAATTTCTAGGTATGGAGATAAAATATCAACGAAGCAAAGGTTTAATGATTATATCACAAGAACACTTCATCAAAGATCTGTTGACGAAACATGGAATGGAAAATAGCAAAGCTGTATCCACCCTATTCTGTCCAGAAGGAAGAGATGGAAAAGCAGACAAAGAAATTCAACTGTTAAATAAAGATGAACACCTCAAGTACAGAAGTCTGATAGGAAGTCACCCAGTGCCAGTGATATGTGCAAGGCAAAGCGCATCCTCCGATATCTAAAAGGAACTGTGTCAAATGTTCTGAATTTCTCCAATGAAGATAATAATATCAAGGCCTACAGTGATGCAAGTTTCGCAGATCAAGCAAAAGGGCATTCACCTTCAGGTTACGTGATTTGTATTGGAAAGTCACCTGGAAAGCTCAAACAAAGTATAGTTGCTCACTCAACACAAGAAAGCGAACTGGTTGCAGCATACGAATGCACTACAGCAATCATGAGCTTAAAGAGCTTCTTAAAAGAACTTAAAGTACATGATGAAGCAATGTCACGAATCGTATTATACTGTGATATTCAAGACAACTTTGAAATTGATTGAAGACAAGTACAATCAAACAAAAGCCGCAACATAGACCTAAAATATCATGTAGTCAAAAACTATGAAGACCAAAAAGATATCACAGTGAGATACATCCTAAGTGATGACAATACAGCAGATATTTTCAACAAAGCCCTAAATACAGTGAAGCATGAAAAGTGTGCTAAAGAACTCGGAATAAAATAGACACATTTCATTCCGAGAGGGGGTAAAGTTAAAATATAAAAGTGTTGTGCGATTTAAAGAAATCAGTGTGGGATATCAAAAAAGTGTTACGATTAGTGAACTCTGTGTTCAAGTGAAATTGTGTTATTGTGTGATATATTCAGTGCTTCGTGAATTATGTTTAAATACCACCAAGTGTCCTTTGGAGGGGAGGATTGTGGCGAAATAAGTGTTATTTAAATCTCCTATTTCAAAATTACAAAAGACACTGAATTGATAGTAGAGGATAAATTAAGTATTTATTCTCGAAAAGAACCTGCCAGAAGGAATTGGCAAGAACGGATCGCAAGCAGCCAACAATCGAAAGGCGCGTGCCTCACAGCTCGAAGCACGTGACATGCAGAAGTGTTCCAGTGTCGATTGTTAGAAGCAAGAACAATGTAGTCCCTCTTAAGTCTGTGAGAAGTGTTTTGCTGTATTTAAATTTGAACATTTGCAGCTAAATTAAGAACTGTAAGTGAATATGTATTTATAGTTATTGATTACTCTGCCAGGAATAAAAAAAGACTATTCTAAATTGTATAACTGTAATATTTTCCTTACATTTTGTTCTATTTCGTCCAGTACCTAACATGCTACAGGGCTCCGAACACCCCTTGCTATTTCTTGATCATCCGGTTTATGAGTATATAAAAACGAGTATATGAGTATATAAGTACATGAATACATGAGTACGTGAGTACATGAGTATATATGAGTATGAAAATGGTAGAATCGATATAATTTCAGTCACTACATACAAATCACTAGTTAATTTCTACCAACTTCTTCATAAAAGTAAGGGTCTATGATAAAAGAAGCAGTGAACCCACAACAAACTGTGCCTTTCAGCGAATGTCAGGATATCTCTTTATCAATGTATGAATTTGTATCAGCCCAAATACTACAGTTGTGTGTGTTGATATCACCGTGCATACGGAAGCGAGCTTCATCGCTCTATAATATGTCTTCCAGTCGAGCCAAAAATCTCAAGGCAAACTCTAATCGGGTATTTCTGTTCCCTGGGAGCAAATTTTGAATATTTTATCTTATATGGATAAAATTTCAGGATCTTACGAAATATCTTCTGCACTGTCGACAATGGAATATCTGTTTGTCATGATATTAAATGTGCACTGCTGGTACCCTGCTTATTAGCTATTACGTGATCCTGAATAGCAGTTGCAACTTCTTCAACTTGTTTCTGCTTGATATGTTTACGTCCTGGACATAGTTGCTCACCTAGAGTTGCCATTCTTTAAAATTTTTCAACCATTCTTCATAAGTTAGTTATGGTCATCGGTCCTCTACGTAACTGTTTTAACCGCCAATATTCATGAAGAGCAGCATTGGCATTTTCATCCCGCTGATAAAACAGCTAGACTAATAATGTACGATCATCGACGGAGGACTTCTAGCAGAATGACTAGAATTCCCGCAACCCCTTCTTTTATCCTCGATATCATGTCACAAAGTATCCATATATGCGAATTTCATGCTCCATTTTTTGACCACAGTACAGAATTTCTCCTATCGGCGTTGTTTGGTACTAATTTTTTTTTCTTGACAAATCGAAACCGCATACTTTAATGTGTATGGTGGCCAAATTTAGTTCTATTTCATCCAGTAAATAACATGCTAAAGGGCTCCGAACCCTGCTATATCTTGATCACCCGATATATAAGTATATAAGTACATGAGTACATGAGTACATATGAGTATATGAATATAAGAGTATATATGAGTATTTAAATATATAACCATATATGACTGTGAGTACATGAGTACATGAATATATGAATATATGAGTAAATATAAGTATATAATGAGTACTTGAGTATATATGAGTACTTGAGTATATATGAGTATATAAGTATATATGAGTACATGAGTATATGAGTGTTGAAGAGGATTTATAATATAGCACAAGATTGGCTAGAATTCGTTTTTAGGTAGACCAGTACCTGAGGACGAAACGACCTCAAACTTATAACGAGATATGAAATTGACAGATCAAATTCAACCTGCAAGCCCGGATAAAAGTTTTATTTATTTTTTTGAAGGATTCACTGAAAAGTTTTCATTAATTGCCAAGCCGGGTATCTCTTCTTTTTGAGCCATGTTTATATACTCATATTTAAGAATTGGACATACAGAAAATAAAATCCGGCCGATTCTTTTTTTTAAAAAAAAATCTGCCTCCTCTTTTACAAATAATAATATTAATATTAAGACACGAGATTTTTAATTTACAATATCCGTGAATATCATACAAACAATACAATATTAATATAATATATTAAGTAACGAGATTAGAACTTACAATATTCGTGAATTTCATATGGACAATACAATATTATTACAAAATTGTAGAATAAGGTCTTCTACTTCACAATAATCCTCGAGTTGTGTATCAAAACTCAATTGTTTTTTACAATCCAGATCTTCAATTATTACTTTATTGTTGGAATTAAAATATTCTTTATCAATTAAATCTCTGCCTAATTTTACCATATCTTCATCCATATATGAATCCCTTCATTTCTATTTAAGTTGTATCCTTTTGAAGTTCTTATGCATAACCATCCGATTATTTTTCTAATTTCAGTATTCTTTTCATTGCAAAGAATTTTAACTTCCTTATTAATAACATGAAATTCCGGAGCATTGTAATGAAAAGAAACATGTTATTAATACGGAAGTTAGAAATCTTTGCAATGAATGCAACCAAGCATGTCCAGATAAAACCTTTTTTTTAAAAGATTCACTGCAAAGTTTTCATTAAATTCTTTTTTTTTCCTTTTTTTCGAGGAAAAAAACCAGTTCTTTGATTTCTAATGACAATGCAACAATTGTCCTTCACGGCCTCATAGATGTATTCAGTTTGATATAATATGGCTGCAGCTGGCTGCAAAGACTTATTATTTCATCATATACTAATATGAGTATAGAAGCATTCAAGTATATAAGTACTTGAGTATATGAATATATTTGGACACGAGTACATGAGTATAAATGAGTATGTGAGTATATAATAGACCTCAAA
>JAFIDM010131553.1:5519-31019 GCA_023159025.1 Thereuonema tuberculata
TTAAGGATGTTAAGAAATGCCTTTTGATTATGCTGCGAATAAAACAGTGTGGATGACAGTTGCTCTATTCAAAGAATGGCTTCTAAGGTGGGACAAAGAATTAACGATTTGTTTAAATAGCGTTTGAATAAATTATTATCAACAAAGAATTAACGATTTGTTTAAAATAGCGTTTGAATAAATCATTATGTTTTAAAAATTTGTAAAATTTAAAGTAAAATTGAAATTTTGTGTTGCCTGATACATTTCGTTTATTGTTATCAATCGGTTATTGTTATCAAATAGCATCGGTCCCAAAGTGATCGCATAAAGTGGCACCTACTGTAGTTTTAACCTTGTGCAATTTTGAACAAATGTTCACTTTTTAACGAACAAAACTGACTTTATAGAAAATTTAATTTAAATATATTCAGTGGCAATTCAATTCACAACAGCACGTTTCAGTAACACTGAAATTAAAAATATACAGTGAAACCTCCTTTAACGGACACTCCGAATAGCGGACACCTCTAATTAGCGGACATTATTGTGGGTCCCAGTCCCTTAAAATAGAACATTCCATGTTATCCACTCCGAATAGCGGACACTCTGAATAGCGGACAGTTATTTTAACTGTCAAATTTTTTTTTTTTTTTTCGATTAACATTTCGACAAACGCATTATGGTTGTATTTACATCGGTGTTCCATACATCGATACATTGTATCGGTGTCCTATGATTCAATGCACGAATCTGAGGCCCTTTTTTTCACTGCAGTTGCTTTGTAAATATCAATCCCTCGTAAAGCTATCCTATAAGCGTGTTGATTAAATTTAGTGCGAATTAAAATGGCGTCAAAAAGGAAGAGATTGGCACTGAAAGAAAAAAATTGATGTTCTTGAAATTGCTGAAAAAGAAAAGCTGAGTGTGCGTTGTCTTGCTGAACGTTTTAAGTTGGAAAAACTCAGATAAGTGAACTTTTGAAGGACAGAGATGAGATTAGAAAAATGTGGATGGTGATTTCAAACGAAAATTCGAAGAATTTGAAGTTTCGTAAAACTGAAACAAGCAAAATCGACGAAATGGTGATAAAATGGTTCCGCTTTGCTCGTGCAAAGAACATTCCAATAAGTGGTGTTTTCCTTCAAGAAAAAGCCAGAGAAGTCGGTTAAACTTTAGGATTGAACACGTTTAAGGCATCAAATGGATGGCTAGAAATTAATTTTCTATATACTGTAATTAATTTTATCATTATTTAAGTAAGACAAACGGATTAGCACTCATTTAAAAAGAAATATAGTAAATAATTTGCAATTGTTCATATTCTCTCATACCGAAATGATAATTGTAGAAATTTAATTAAGATTTAATTAAAGGTTTAACGTGCGCTTGTTAAATTAGCGGTTGGGATGTCCGAAACTAGTTGCCCTTATTGTAAAATAATTTTCTTGCTTAATTTTTTCACACAAGTGCGACGGCATCCCAACCTTTAATTAAGATTGTACGTAATTTTTCATTAAATGACATGCTATAAGCTAAAAAATAAAAAAAAAGACAGTCCTCCCCAATAGCGGACACCTCCCAATAACGGACAAAACTTCCGGTCCCATGACTGTCCGTTATTCGGAGGTAACACTGTATAATGAAAAATTAAACTTCAGTATTTACCTGTAAATAGGACGGCTTTCAGAAGAATCCAAATGTAACTGAAATAAAACATTCAAAGCTGAAATTCTTATATTATTAGTTTTTATTTTTATTATTTTTTAGCTGTTGTTAGTAATCATTCATCCTTATCACTATTACGTCAAATAATTGAAATTGCTTTTAAAACAACTGTAAGGAAATGAGAAAACATTTCCTAATAGTTCTTTCACAAGCAATTTCAATTGTTTGACGTAATAGTGATAAGGATGAATGATCACTAACCAACAGCCATAAAAATAATAGTTTTTATTTTTACTATTTATAAATATATATAAAAATATTCCACAAATTAGATCAATGACGGTTCATATCTGTGCTACAGAAATTTGAAAATGAAAACAAAAAAAGCGTCGATTCAGAAAAATAGGGCCTAACCTACATTTTAAGTTTTTGCGAATTTGTATGCAGTATTTTACTAGGCACTTCTTTTTTAAACTTTTAGTTTTCATATATAAACTCTTATTTTAATTTTTAAACTTCTGTATATATATATCCACTGTATATTGTTATGTGTGTGAATGTATGTTAGTGTATTTATGTTTGTATATTCATGTGTTTGTGTGTATATATATCTACATGTAAGAATAGGCTTTTTGTTTGTGTATTTATCTCTATAAATATATAAGTTATAAAGAAAAAAAAAACACCATGAAGTAACATATATGTATATATATTAGTTAGTCTGAGACAAAATATATAAATACAATGTAGATATGTAACTATGAAAATCCTTATGTAAACGTAGATAACTTTATTTGCTACTCTTGTTACATGGCTATTGTTTTTGTTTTGTTTTTCTGTTCTAATCACTCTCTCACCTGGCCAAAAATTTATGTTTTATCTTTAGTTTTTAAATAGTTTTAATTATTTTTTACATATGTATATTTTAATATAAAAAAACAGCACCTGTTGACAGGGAAATTAACTTCCCTAACGGGACTGAATTGTTGATTCATGTATATTAACAATAAAAAAAAAAACTTGTTTTATGTAACATCCAAAGTTTGTATACGGATTTAGATTAATACAGAATACTAAATATTCTTAAAAAATATCTTTTTGAAATTGCTCAGTTTTCTTGGAGGTTTCGAACTTTCAGCATCAAGGACTTCATTGAATAAACAAACTTTATTAAATAGATTTCATTAAATATTGATTTATTCACTGTTGACTTCCACTCGATACATCTCAGCGATGCGATTAAGAATAGAAACAGGATTATGACTTAATCTGATGCAAGCCCGGGAGACTATGGGCCCCCAGTGAGCTTCAAGTGAGAGGCCCTCTTTCTTCAATGATAATGTCCTGATCAATTCCCTTCCCCCTCCCCGATCCAACTTCCGTCAAACCTCCTAACAGATATTTTCTTAGATTACATGATATATTATCTACGTAAAAAATAAGATATATTGTTATTTTTTTTACTGATTTTGTGTTGTAAGACTAACATAGTAAATTTATTACTGCCAAACAAATATAGAGAAGTTTTTTTTTTTTTCGTTTTCCTTTTTATTTTTGGGGGATGGGAAAAGAAACTTTAAAACCATATCATTTTAAATTACAAATAGTTCTCTAAAGAAAAAAATGTACACGTTAAAGATATCGAAATTGATTCGTTATATCAGTTATTAGATAGAACGCTAGTTTTATTTTTTAATGTATTCTATAATTTATTCTTTTTCAATTAGTAAATTTTTAAAGTCTTATTTGTACAGTTTACAGTTCAAATGACAAGATTCTTACATTACCTGAATAAAATCTTTACCGTTAGGGGATTACCTGAAATTACATTACCTGAAATCGCTGAAAAGCATTTAAAGGTTAATGGAAATTAGTATATTTTTTGTATAATTTGTAGTACTTTTATAATAAATATAACACAATCATCATAAATTAAGTTAAAGTCCTCCTTTCGATAGGCCAATATAGGCCTGTGGGATCGCGGGAGGTCAGGCTTCCGCAGCTCGACCTATGGGACTAAGATGAGGCCTGGGGGTCAGCCCGACCGCCTTTAACTCTCGGGAAAGAAACTTGAGGGGTAGGTAGACCCTAGACCCGTTTGGAGGAGAAAGGAGTGTGGAAAAATCCCCGCACTCCGCCGAGGCCGGGACTCGAACCCGCTTCCTCCAACCCGCAGCCATGCGTCCTGACCACTCGGCCACCGGGCCCATAATAATAAATTGAAATTTATTTTTTATAATATTATTTATAAAATTTAAAAGGAATTGAAAACACACAATATGTTTAAAAACACTTTGATCTGTATCATCGAATCGAACCTATGATGAGAATAAGATTTCTTGCAATCATTAGTTGAATGAGAAGCTTCAGCAAATTATTCTAAAATCTCGTGGAAATTTAGATGTTCGCATTGTTACCCTCATTTGATACTATTGCCAAAGAATTAAATCTGCCTTGTTTTATCAATGTTTTAGTTTAGAAAGCCTCAGCTCCCCTGAAACAACAGTCACTGGAATTGTCAGATATATTCAAAGACAAACGAAAAATTTCGGCAACGCAATGCTTCTCTCTGTCTCTGGACGAAAATGTAGAATTTTGGGATCAAGATTGACGAGTCAAAGAAAGCTCGAGTGAAATACAGTTGCAGTCGAGTATTCCCAAAGGAAATCTTTGCTGTCTTGGAAGCTCTGAGGCAAAATGTTATGATATGTTATGTAGTGAATGTGGGTGGCAGAGAAGCCAAGCACTGCGACCGGAGGTCTATTGTACTATCCCACGGAAAGAAGGACTAATGGAGAGAAAGAATGAGAAAGTATGGTGGGAGAAGTGGTGGGGAAACGGGAGAACCCCGAGAAAAGCTGCCCAGCGCGGATCATCCACCATCACCAAACCCACATGAGAACCGAACCCCGGCACTCAGAGGGGAAAGGCCAATGTCATAGCGAATACGCCAACCGCGCGGCCGGGGCAAAATGTTTCTTCCTTAGTCTTGAGAAGAATTTTTTTTTTGTATTAAGACGTAAATTTAAAGCACGATATTTTTTTTAATAATCTTCCAAATTGTGATTCGGAGCCTCATTGGGTAAAGTCGATCTAATCGGCGTAAGACCAGCTCTAATCTGATTTTAACTATAAATATCAGGAAGTTTATATCCTCCGCTTTGCATAGGTTGATAGGGTGTTCTACAGGCCCCAGTATGAACGATCTGAAGTAAAGGGAAAAAGTAACAAGAGAGAATACAGAGAGGAATAAAAGCGTCCAAATAGACTCCGCGAATCGAACCAAGATTCAAATGTGACAGCCATAGTAACAAACATCATCTCTAATAAGCTTGAATGTCCTTTTTTATATTTCTTTTAATTTTAACAACAATATTCTTCTCAGAAATCAACTGGTTGTTGCTATTTTGTTTTATGATTAATCTAATTACACTTGACTGAGATACAAATTATTCAGTCAAACATTGTCAAAAATAAAAAAAAAGAAACCATTGTTGATTATTAACAACAAGTTATGTTTGTTTTTGTTCTTTTTTTACTTTTTTATTTTTAGTAATTTTTTTTAGAAGGAATAGTAGTAAAATAAAAGGAAAAATGTCCTTTTAAATAACATGAGATTTTCTTAAAAATTAATATAAATTAGAAATAAAAGAAAGGTATATTATGAAACAATAAAGAGTTATCCTTCAAATAACTACATACCTAAATGATTCAATATTGCAACTTTAAATATGAATTTTAAGCTAATCATTTCTCCTACTTTCAATTTTAATAAATCATTTTCTAACAATAAAACGTTTACAGTAATTATACCGACATCTATTTATCCCATTTTTATTTAAATTAAAATTTTAAAAGGAAAGCAAATTCATGTTATTTATCATCTTCCTACAATATTTTGAAACATCAATTGATGAAATATTTTTTTATATAATATTAATACTTTCCCGTCGTTAAAGAGTTTAACGACATATTTTAATGTCATGTATATATTTTAATGTCATGTATATATTTTAATGTCATATTTTAATGTCAATCGTAGGAAATCATTTTACCCATTAAAAATCTCTTTTATAAAACGAATATCTGTAACATCCTGTTTATTTCTGAAATATTGAAAATCTGTTACCATTTTTAAAAAAACAAAAATAAATGATAGCAGAAACTTAATAAAGCTAAATTGTTATCTGTATCGAAAATAGATCCCACGTTACTATAGTAGTAGCTGCCAAGTTAGATATATTCGCGAAAAATTATTCCGCGATTTTACTTAATTAAAAAAGTAATCCTTTTTATTAAAACGTAATCGCTTATCCTTTAGCTAAAATAGTACGGTAAGGCGGATAAATTGTAAACGGGTATGAAGGAGCAGGTTCAATCCCAGGAATGTTATTTCTCTTCAAACGGACCCCAGGGTTCACTTAGCTCTTTCTTAAATAGGTAGCGGATTTCTTATACTAAGGTTAAAGGCGGGCGAGCGTCTGGTGGGCCTTCGATCGCAATGTCTTCTCATTCAACTAATGATTGCAAGAAATCTTATTCTCATTTTAGGTTCAATTCGATGATTCAGATCAAAGTATTTTTAAAAATATTGTGTTTCAATTCTTTTTAAATATTATAAATAATAATATCAATAATACATTTCATTTATGACAATTGGGTTATATTTATTACAAAGTACTACAAATTATACAAAAATATATTAATTTCCTTTAACCTATAAACACTTTACAGCGATTTCAGAGTTAAATATTAAAAAAAAAAAAAAAATAGAATTCATTTCGGAAAAATAAATTAAAAACCTAAAACATTCATTATCAACGATTCCCTCGAAAAGAAATGACTTAGGTTAATAAGAAAAGGAATAAAATTAAGGAAGGGCAATATAATAACATTACTAATAAATGGTCATTATGAACTGATTTAGATAGTTACGCCTATAACTAGATTAATCTGATCGCCTCATCTTTTAAGTGATCTTCCTTAGTTGTGTTTTCCGATAACTTGATTATATAAGGTATACGTTGTTCATGCATTCTATAAACAAGCTGAAACTAAAAAGGAAGTGCAATTGTAATGATGTCCGCATTACTATGCTTTTAGTTGTTAATGAATGTCCTGATTTCATGTTGACCAAGTAAAGTATAACCAACAAGTGATCTTTTATTACTTTCACTTCAGACAAATTCATATCTGCTACCTCTTTCTTTGTTATCATTTTGGTGTCAGGTTCCACTAAGCAGCCTTACAATAGCCATTAGTTCTAAAAATCAAGCTATCATGCAATCGACACCCTTGTGTAATGAAGTTTGAACCTGGTATTCGAATTGCTTGAGTATTCGTTGGTTTGCAGTACTGTTTTTTTTTTTTTTTTTTTTTTTTATAATGGTCAATAATAACAATGCCAAAGCTATTCAACATAAGTTAACTATTACCTTTTTATACTGTGAGCTTCAAGTAAATTCATTTTCATTATTTATTGTTAAGATTATAGCGAAATTTTATCTTATTAGCCTTTCTATCTTATAAAACAGGTTTATTCAAATAGAATGTTTAGGGAAGAAACTGTCTTTAATGGCCATATCCATCATCTTTTATTGTGTGAACAAGGCTTTTGTTGTTTGCATTTACCTTCATGTAAGTGGAAGACGAAAAACAAAATCTAGAAGAAAGAGAAGATTTCATTGTTCTGATTTTCGAATCTGGGGGTTAAATTAGAAAAGAAACAGGAATAACTTGAGTTCATGATCAAGAGTAGGTCCTGATTTTTGCTGTGCAGTATCGAACAGCCGAGAAAGCTTATTCCACCGATGCTATATTTTTAAAACCCTATTAAGGTTTACGTATTTTACAAATTTACTTAAAATAGCACAGTACAATAACAACAACAACAAAAAAATGCCAGACTTTGAAACTATGAAATATATATGTTGTTGTATGTGCTGAATTCGAAAATGCATTGCATTTTTTTCCGTATCATGTGAGATTTTTGTTCGGTGATGTAATTCCGCTTTCTGCTAATACTTGCCGGGTGGGCACTCCATCGCGATCTAATTGAAAACATAAGATAAATTTGCAGACAGACGCTAATTAATGGAAGTTCACGGTTATATGACAGATTTCCTGTTTATATTCTTTCCGAAATATATATTGCTTCTCCACTGCTAAATATATATTAGTATCAATAAAATTAAGACAGCATAGTGACTTGCTGTTCTGCAGAACGTTTTTACATAAAGTTGTGTGTTCGCATTTATTATAAGTTCAGATGTTAATTTTGTGATTGTGAATGACAGTGCTTTTAACAGTGAGAAAATAGAGACACTTTATTTTCAAATTCCTCCAAAATAACTTTGCTGTTTAATTAAAAGTAAGATGTAATTTCATGATTTCCTAAGTAGAGATAAAAGTAAATGATTTAATGTTACTAAACATGACTTCTAAAGCTGAAAGAAAATGATTTGAAAGCACAGTTTGCTCTAACATCAGCTGATCTCTTTCAAGCACCAGTTTACTTATTCGAGTTTATAATAAAAATGTATTACTTTAGGAATTCACTTACTTATTTTTCATTTTGCTCACTCTGTATTTATGCTATTATTATTATCTATGGAACTTCTATACATTATAATTCAACAAATCGAATTCATTTATGTATTAATTAAACCAAATGTCCAAATTCGTTGTTATTATTATTATTCCTTACAAAGCAGAAAAAAATTATGCAACATTATTGTAAGTCTTACTTATGTTTTATTGTAAGTCTCGTTCATTAAATATTTTCATTAATATGATTAAAATAAGCTTCCCTCTTTTAATTTTTTTTATTTCAAAGGAGTTTTTTTTTTTGTTTGGAAATGTAATTTATTAATTAATGATTCTTTTCTTTTTCTAACTTGCTAAAAATGTTCCATTTAGTAATTTATTTTATATACAGTGAAACCTCCGAATAGCGGACAGTCACAGGACCGGAAGTTTCGTCCGTTATTGGGAGGTGTCCGCTATTGGGGAGGACTATCTTTTTTTTAAATTTTTAGCTTATAGCATGTCATTTATAACATTACAGCAATGTTAATTTCTACAATTAACATTGCCCTATGACAAAATATGAGCAATTGCAAACTGTTTACTATTTACCTTTTTAAATGAATGCTAATCCATTAGTGTTACTTAAAATAATAACAAAATTAATTACAGTAATTATTTTGTCATTATTTTAAGTAAGACAACGGATTAGAAAATTAATTTTATTAACTAAAGTAATCAGGTAACAGAGTTTGACATTTCTTTTTTGCATTGAAAACATGTTTCTCAATATGAATATTTAAATCGTTTAACTTTGCAAGGCCTTCACAGTCCCCTTCGCTTCCAACGCCTTATCTCAATATGGCCCATTAATGGGAATGTTTTTTGCTCGTGCAGCACAAAACTAATCGAAGACAACAGAGTCGATCGCACTTGTCTCCGTTTCAGAACTTTGATGTGTTTGGAGTTTTCGTTGGAGTTCGTGATCCATTATTTCAAAATTTCCTCTGGACGCTACGTATTACTGTAGCCTGATTCTATTGCTTTTGAAAAGCAACAGAAGATCGTTCATTTTCTGTAGAATGTTGTCCGTTATTGGGAGTGTCCGCTAATCGGAGGTCAATACATGGAAACGTCTATATTAAGGGACTGGGGATTGCAAAATTGTCCGCTATTGGGGGGGTATCCGCTTTTCGGGAGTGACCGTTAGTGGAGGTTTCACTGTATTATGTTTTTATTTTTCAATCTCGATTTCAAGTGATATCGTTTACTGATATTTTTTTTTTTTGAAATATCAGAACATAGGAAGAAAAAATTCGTAAATATTCAAACAATTCATGTCATATTTATCATTGTAATTCATATTATTTAATAATTTCAATTTAAGAACATATCCCCAATGGAGTGACCAGTATTTCTTATAATGCTATATATATCTTTAATTTATTGCAGTAATTATAAAATTAAAAGCAAAGGCTTTGAATACTAATTATTATTTCCCTTCTGAGGTATTAAAATTACGTTAAAATTACATCCTGTTTTATAAGTTCTAATGAAGCGTCTATATACCATTATAATATCTGCAAAATACTTCAAAAATTGCATAATTAATTAATTTTGAAATTTCAACTTAAATAAAGCTTAAATATTTATTTAGTTATTTAGTTATTTACTGTAAAGCACTTATTTTCGCGAGGCTTTACTTTTCGCGAATTTCGCGAGCCCGTCATAATCGCGAAATCACCGATATCTTCATTTTTGCGAAAATTACTGGTAGCGAAAATAAGTGCTTTTACAGGTCTATAATCAATTGGTTTTCTTCACAATGACCTTGAAAGTGATTCGACAGAAAACTTCTGAATTCAATTTAGTTTTTTTCAATTTGGATGTTTTTTTTTGTTTTTTTTTTGCGATTTTATTTCATTTCATGAGTTTCTTTATTTATGTTAATGTTATCTTTGTTAATTGTGTATTAAATAATTAGTTAAAAGCACTGAAAACTAGAATCTTCTCGAATGAAGATCCGAAATGCAGCAGTCTTTAGGAACGAGTTAAAAACGTGAGGACCTGCATCACGTGAGCCTCGAACCCAAGGACCTTAAACATTCCCATTGTAAAAAAATATGATTCAAGTTATGTAAACTTTTCCCTAGCGAAGAACAATTTCATAATAATCATAGTTTTAATCAAATAGTTTCTCGATCACTTGTAGATATTAATTAAATGCTTTAGCTGAAAATGAGTTCAGTTTTCCAAATTAATTTCTCTTAACTTGTTGTGGTTAAATTGAAATAAAAGTAAAAAAAAAATGCTTATCGTAAAATCTTTTTGCGATGCTTATCGTAAGATAAATACATAAAATAAATAACAAAAGCAAAAACCGATCAGCGATAATCTTTTAGATTATTAAAAAAAATTATAAAACTTTCTTGGCTGTTCAAATATTTGAAATTCTTTTGTAAGCAAGAGATTTTGCTATTACAATAGCGCCGTTAGGAAAACTAAAAAAAAAATGAAAATGATTTAGGTAATTGATAACACTCTTACGGCAGCTCAACACGCTCTCTAAAAATTGCCTCAAACGAACTCGAAAATATGTCGTTTGCCGGTTGCAGCTTCACTGAAAAGCGATCCTTTACACTTGAGCTGCAATCACGTTTTGCTCTAGTTTAGATCGTGATTACAATACTTGTCGGCTAAGCGACTTTTTTTTTTTTTTTTGTCGCTTTGTTTTGCTATTAATTCTCATCTTATTTCACAGCAGATATAAAGAAAAAGAAAAGCGATAAAGAAAAAGAATATGGTGAATGAAGCTATGGATTGAAACACGATCAAAGAATATCCTGATTTTAGGGTGAAGTTCACACTTTCGTCGTTTTTAAATAAATTTTCTCATCACCACGAGCGCTGGTGTCGACTTGCTTCTAAAATTTTCCTGAATTTAGAACTTGTTTTATTTCTAGCAATGGGCATGATTTTCGGGCAAGTGGTAGATTTTCGAGCCACTTGCCGGTTTCGGGCAAGTTTTCAGGAGCGTGTAAAGCGGCCATTAGACTAACGCAAACCAGTTCCTTAACTCACATTAAAAGATTTGATTATTCTTATTTATTATCTTTCTTTTTCGAGCGACATGAATTTCAATTTAACGTATACATTAAACAGTGGTGGGTCATTCCACCTCAGAGCACCTGATGAGTTGTTCACACCATCACAGATTTGTATAAAAATTTATTTGCATGTCATAACATTGTCATAAGATTACACATTCTGCAAAATATGGGATTTTTTTTCATTAAATATGCCGAGATATGAATTTTTGAAGTTTTTTTTATATTTTTTTTTGAGCCACAACCCTTTTTTGATATATTTTCTTGAATATCTCATCTCCTAATCAATCAAATGGAATCAAATTTGTTTTCCCCATGTATTTTTTTTATGCTGAATCCAAAAATACCAACGAAATTAGTCTAGAACTAATAGTTTTGTAGTAATAGAAAGCATGTAAGCATTTAGGAAAAAAATTAAATGGCTAAGTGGGTCAACAATTAAAATTTGAGATTTTAACCCAAGTCAAAAAAAGATCTAAAATAACTGAAAAAAAAAAAAAATAATCAAGATGGTGTTTTGCTCCTGAGCTTGGAAAAAAAAATCGCAAAGTTGATATTCTTTTCGAATCGCGTAAAGAAATATCGAACAATTATTACTTTGTCACTGCATATTTATTTACAAAATTCAAGTTATCCCTTGCTTTAGTCATAGCTTTGTAAGCAGTAACTCTCACTTATAGCCAGTTAAAAACCCGCATTTTCAAACTGATTCAAACTGTCCAACAAGGTCATTTTTCCGAAATGCTTTCATGCTTTCTATTGCTACAAAACTATTAGTCCTAGACTAATTTCGTTGGAATTTTTGGATTCAGCATAAAAAAATACATGGGAAAAACAAATTTGGTTCCATTTGATTGATTAGGAGATGAGATATTAAAGAAAATACGTCAAAAAAGGGGCGTGGCAGCAAAAAAAATAAAAAAACTTCAAAAATCCATATCCCGGCAAATATTTAACGAAAAAAATCCCATATTTTGCAGAATGTGTTATCTTATGACCATAAAAATCTGTGATGGTGTGGTGTACTCATCAGGTGGAATGACCCTGGTAGGTCTGTAGTTAAATACTTGAAAAATTGAAATCATTTCCTCGGAAACAAAAAAACTAAAGATAAAAGCTGGATATACAAAAGTTATCTTTTTTTCTACAAATATACTCTCAGTCCTTGCCATCCTGAATGAGGATAGAGCAATCAGCTTTGGTGGCTCATTTCGAGGACTTTGGAGTCCACCAAAAAAAAAAAAAGTCTTTAATAAAATTGCATCAAATTTTAAAGATGTCAGTCTATTGTTTAAGAGATTTCAGGAACATTTTTTAAGAGATGGGAGGGGTGGTGATTGAAATAAATGGGCCTATGTTTTAAGCTGGATTGAATTTTATGAAAACCATTCCAACTGTTTTAATGTGATGTGCATGTAAACAGACTAATGTACAACTGACAAAATGTTCAAGTCGAATAGTGAGACTTTGCACACTTCTCATGATCAGTAATAATTTTACAGAATTCTTTCAACTAATTAAGAATTACTTTGAGGGTCATTACAGAGTGTTTTAACATATACAAACATTACAGACCATTACGCAAAATTTTTGCTTCTAAATTGTTTTGTTAATGGTAGAAAACAATGTAACCGAATCCTACGGAATTCATATGGTTTTACCTCCCATATAAACCAGGTTCGATTTAGAGATATTTGGAACATAAGTAAGCATCAGGAATATCAATCATAGTTTTCTAATTTTATCTTCATGAAACAAAATTTGCTCTAACTTCGATAAAATTTGTAATTTTAAAATATTTTTTTTTAAATAATAAATTTGAACCAAAGCATAAATTTAAGGGCGACCCAAAATAAATAGACTACTAAAGAAAGGAAGTATATTAACGTAAGCAAAAATAAAAAAAAAGTAGGAAAAAAAATAAAAAAATATTAGGAAAATAAGAAAAAAAAAATCCATGCGAACATTAAAGAAAAAAAAAAGATTACTATACAGACTTGAACCGACAGCCTTCAGCACATGACTCCGAGAACTTATCCATCAAGCTAAATCTGACAACTAAGATAAAATGGTTCCATTTCTAACATGTAAGCTAATAGCGGAAATCGAATGAAAACAATGCCAAATATCTCGAACATGAGAGCGTTGGCCCCTGAAAATACCTAATTCCTATGCTGTTTTGATCTCTGAACACAATGTTGAAGTCCGTCTGCCGAACCGACCTTCCGTTTGGGAGTTGTTGTTCGGGAGGGGTGGGGGGTGACAGACACGGACGAGCAGGATAAACGTAATAGGCACCGATTTGGTCGATTTTTGACTCTTACAGAAATACAATACTGCAAACTACGGTTTCGCGAAAACTAGTCATTTCTGGATACATTAATTGTTTGTTTTTCGTTTACAACATCGTTTATTAAATCATTTGCTACTATTTTGCTTAGTTGTGTTTCATTTTATGAATATTTGCAATACGTTTTCTCGCATGCCAATAAGTCAATATTCAAAGTCCTCAATTTCAATTAACAGTTAAACAACTCCGATAGCTATAGAAGTTAGTCTAAATAATATAAGTAAGCTTTTCTATCGGAGAATCAACTACAGCTTCGTGCTATGATTTCAAATCCTACTTAGCAATAAACATAATGAAAAACATTAATCAGTTGCTTGTAGTTGATTCCGAATAGGAAACAACTCTGGTACTTGAGATCACAGAAATCTAAGCGGCCTTAGTTAAAAATCTGGATTGCAGCGCTCCAAAATCCTGAAATGCTATTCCAGGATACCAGTTGAATGTAGTTAAGTATCATGTCGGAACTAACACTGTCGTAACATTTACGCTGTGTCGTAAATCGTCGAACAACTCTCTCAAGTTTCTATCGAGTTCCATACGCTTCAACCAGAAAAGTATAATTCAGCTTACACCATGATATATTTGTTACTTAGATTAATTAATTTATATATAATTACGATTTTTCATAATATCGACAAATTTTATATAATAAACGTAGACAGGCCCAGCAAGGAACACTAAATTCTTTTTCCAACGCTAAACAAAGTGATTAAATAATATTTTTTTCAGTTTCTTTTCAATGTTATATTACTTTTATGCTACATAAAATATTTATTTTCATATTAAAAATGTTTATTTTATCAATAAAGTGTTTGTTCATACTCAAAAATTATTTTTTTTTAAATTTCCCGTTGATTGCGAAATTTTCGCTCATTGCGACCTTCTCTGGAACGTATCCTTCGCAATCAACGGGGGTTACCTGTACGTACCATCTCGCAGTCGTGAACAATCTTGTCAACTTTCTCCGTAGCTGCTAAATCAATCCCTCAGCCGTGAGATTTCATTATTATTGATATACTGTACATAATGTTCACATTTCTAGGATCCTTCGTTATTTTTTTATTTCTAACGTCATTTCGAAATAACATTATCTAAGTCATCTTATATATTCATGTTGACAGTTATTTGGGTAAATAATTGTAGGAATAATTGACTGAGCATGCGAAGTCTTACTATTTCACCTTAACTGTTTCTTATTTGTAGGCTCAAAAAGGAATGCGCGAATTTTTATAAAATTTGGTACGTAGCTTATTTATGGTTGACATTAAAACTAAGCAATTTATTTTGGTCTCCACATTTTCAACATCGCTGGCAGAAACACTGGCAGAAACCACTGGATAGATTTCTTTAAAATTCTTATTCATGATGGAACTTAAATTTCTATTCCTGAAATTGATTCCAACTGAGTGCTGCATGTTCAATTCCTACTAAGCAATAGACAGCCGACAAGGTGTCCATCGTGTCGAGGTATCCATCTTGTAGTAAGTATTGATAATGCAACAATTTAGGGAGAGGACTTATAAATTGGACCTTAAAGAAATTTATCAAATTTTTTGAAAACCCGTTGAACTGTTTTAGGGTAAAGCGATTCCAGACCGACAGATAGAAAAATAAAATAAGAGGAATACAAAACTATTCCAAATAGTCAACAATTTATAATATTGCTGCTTTTAAAGCCTACGCAGTTGTTTTGTATTACTTCAAACAAAAATAAAAATAATAATATTTTATTATTTAAAAATAATAAATTCAACTTGGCAGGAAGGGACCTTCGCATCATGCTATCGATGCCACACCCGCACTCGCGTCAGACCCTTACAGCTGTTAACGGGATTCATCCATGACCCTCTGTATCACAGAGGGTCATGATTCATCTGACTAAACGACTCAGCGCTACTGTATAAGCTCCAGTTTTGATCCCGTCACCAGACTAGGCGCAATGCTCGATGATGAGTAATCATCAGTGGTTGAGGAGTAGGAGTAGCGGATTTGCAGCGTGCGCCTTACCATTCGCTCACTGACGCTGCTTGGTTTTCTTGAAACTGGATGTGATCTCGCCGCTGTTGCCCTTCTGTCGATATGTAGGAGTTTGGGCAATCTAAACCAACCCTTGTCATCAATGGTGTGCGGGTGACCACCACTTGCTCATAAGGCATAGTTAGTTATTAGAGGTAGGTCGTTGATATGGATATCTTCGAAAACCTAGGGTAGGTACCCCTGGAATACAGAATGATCCATCTGTCTCGAGCCAACTACTATTCCATGTTTAAATTACTAAGATACAATATTTATATATTTTCGATTGCGATATAGTATGGGAAGTCCAGATGAAATCTATTTATTAGTTTGGGTTGCATATTCCACTATATGCTGGAGGCGCCAATTTCAACTTCTTATTACCCAGTCTCCAATGTTTTGTCCATTCAGTGTGTTTGTGTGTGTGTGTATATCAATGCTTAATAACTTTTAAAATGTTAAAAGTTAACATCTCTTGAGAAGACGTTTACAGCGGTATTTGGGAGTTTCGAAGTTTAAGCTGCATCTATATTCAGCCCGATTCACAATTACCTTTAACAGAGCATTTTCTATCTGAAGGGATTGTATGAACTTCCATTGCTGATTTGGAAATGAAACAAGCCAGTTAAAGGTTTTTTCCCTTAGGACTTTTACCAGTAACACAGCAGTTCCACTTGAAATTTCAAAAGTTGAATCTATTAAAATCAAAAGAAATTTATAAATGATAACTTGAAAATATTCATAGTCCTAAATACAGTAATTATAATAATTAAAAGTTTAATTTTTTTTCTACATATCAAAGCTAAAAATTATCTTAATCCTTTCTGCTAGTTTCATAATCGATTATAAAATGAATCTATTCTAAATACTGCTGGAATAATCAATAATCCTATTACTAAAGTACGCTGCCCAAATAACAATAATTTAAATTATTGTAAGTCTGGAAATAAGGTGTATCGAAACACGAAAATTATAACCAAGAAAGTTTAATCTTCTGTTTGAAGCTTACCATAATGAAACATATGATAATTTTTACTGTAGAAGTATGAGAACTCAAATAAGAAAACTTTGCAAACTGGCGTTATTAGGAACATCCGTTCCAATTAACGCCACCTTCTTTCTAGTAACTTATTTAAAATTAAGAATTATTCCATCATTGTAAACATTATTTGTACAAAATTACAGTAAAAAGCAACTGAATTTGACTTTCTGTAAAAAATAATAAAGAATCACTTGAAATTAACACAGTGTAATCTGTAGCTAAACCAAAAGAGGAAATATAAAAATTAATTTCAATATACCCTCCTTTTAAAGACAATAAGACAAAATACCACAAAAAACAGTGTTTTTCAGTTAACTCAAAAAGCTTTAAACAGTTAAGCTTACTAAAAATAAAAAGCTTATTAGTGGCGTTAAAGCGCTACTGAGAACATGCATCACATCATACACTTGTTTGTCTACAATTTCCGAATTTTAAAAATAACTTTATCTTATCTACATAGAAGAATCCTCAAGAATCAAGAAAATATATAGCTTTACATAGTTAATCTTTGCTGAACATTAAAAAAAATTATATTTTATCTTACGTTGATTTAGTAGCAGTCTTTCAGAACCAGTCCTCGACATGAAATAGTCGAAATGTAATTTCACTCGAAAGTGTTGGCAGTCTGCTAATAACTCACTTCAACACTAGATGGCATGTCAATGCAAACTACTTTAGTGCAGTACCGCCATCTCTTATGTTTATGAAGAATTAGATAGGTGGCGTTAAAGGTATACATGGCGTTATATGGCTCAGGTATCTTACATTCCATTTTTTTCTTGTCACATAATAGGCTCCATGATATTCAAGCAACTACTTACAGAATTCAAAAGAAATCTCGAGCTACAACCGCAATATTTCGTTAGTAAATAGAAATATAAATCATTGCTTTCGGGTTTCTAAGAGCCTCATAGATATCTTTTACAATAAAAGCAATATGTTGAGTTTAAACTACAGGCAACAGGGAAGTGATTTTGGAAAAGTTGAAGTCTATTAATAGATTACATCATTAAAATTTAAGCTATCAAGTATAAATAGTTGTTCAGGTGATAAACCCTTTCATTTTTACTCCATTATGAAGGTAGTTTTTTTATTACTTTCATATTTACTCCATTATGAAGGTAGTTTTTTTATTACTTTCATATTTAATTTCAAGTCTTATTTAGCCTTAAAATTAAGTTTGATAAAACTTGAAAGGAAAAACTAAACTTCTATGATAGAAATTAAAGAAGCTAAATGTCGAATTAAAACTATTATCTTCTCTCTTCTTGGTTACGAATGAGAAATAAATTTATGTAATTGAATCATTATCAGCTCTCCGGATAAATACGTAAATCTTGTTCAATTAATATTTCCAATCGAAATTAAACTAACACTTTTCCTTCGTTAAATTATTAGGATTTTTTTTGTGAGATATTTCACATAAAACAGTTTTTGTTGAGAATGATTAATATGCCATTCTAAGAAATTGTAAGAATCATGTATCCTATTTTCCTAGTTACTCGAAATATGATTTCTACTTTTAGTTTTATCTTTCATTATATTTGCTTTTATCTTGTTCTTGTCTCGAATGATTGTGTAATGAATTATCTTGTAAGCCTATTAAGCATTGATTATCTCATTTTTATCAGGGAAAGTAGTTATTTTTTATCCATCACTTTTTTAAGTACAGCAACTATAATTTATAATTTATCATTAAGCACACTGCATTAAGATCCTCATACTTTTCATAAGTCATGAACAATATTTCATTTCGTATTACAATGACTGAATATCAAGAAATGGAATACATCGAGAATGGCCTAGAATTCTAGTCAAGAAAAAAAGTTAAAAACAATTTCAGATAGTACGAATGTGGTTGATCTGAGAAATTTTTTTAAGATCATGTTCCCTTTTTCTACTGAATAATTGAATGTCTTAGAACAATCGTTTTCTCTTTTTTTCAACATATTCGTGAAGTTTAGTTGTATCGAAGAATATGAAAACAAAGACGAAATTACTTCTCTTTAAAGCAAGCTCAATTTAAATTATTATGCTATTTCACTTATGGTTCAAAAAGTTTATGAAGAAAATCGATTTTTTAACTGGATAATCCGAATTCGATGAATAATCATAACTTTTCAGGCATTTAAGCTCTTGTAATTTTCTAGTCAAATAGATTTATCAGTACCAGCTGTTCAATAGTTTGAGTACATGCCAATACCTTTTCACTTAAAGCCGCAAGATATTTTGTAAAAGATTGCAGGAAACGGATTTTCACTACAATACACAAAGTGATTAAAGGACTATGATTTTGGTTGTCAGTAAATCATTGATTATTTTAGATATTAGTTCCCTTTTAAAGTTATTGTCGTTGGATTCAAATAAAGTACAGCGTAAAATGTCATGAAGAATAATAGTAACCTATCAACAAAAAGAGAACAGTCTAAATAATAACTTACTCCACCTTACCCTGAACAAATTCTTTTAATCCTCTTCTAATTTTTTTTTGGTTTTATTACTATTATTATCTGAACCGGGTAATTTTAATTTGCACTATGTAGTATTTTGAAAGTGATACTCCAATATCCTACAAAGTTAATTAATGAAAGAGATATGCTTTTGTTTTTCTTATGGATTGCTGTTAATAGTAGTTATTTTTGATTTACAGTACGAAATGAATAAGAGTTAGAAGCCAGAAATTACTCTAATATTTAATCTAAAGCATGAACTGGATTATGGGTTTATTAGCCAAGTGGCAGACATCTGAATGTGCATTGAGTGATCCGAATTTAATCCTGAGCGGTTGTCCGGAAGATGAATTCTTCTGTCGGGCTGATCTCATTTCAGGGGATACAGATGCGCCAAGTTCGGATGACTTAAGTTGTGATAACCTCAACGTAATCTCGGATCATGAAATGTTGGGGTTCTTGCGATATCTACCTAGCGATAGGTTCTTTGCGATATCAAAAACAATAATAATGCACATGAAAACATAACACTATACGATTTACAACTAAATTATAATTTATACGCGCCATCCAGCCTTTTGTCGTTTTACATCATTATACAGAAATATCGGCAACAAGCGCCAAGTATCAATTTACAAACGGACGCTATGTATTAACAAAATGCAGGGAATCTTATAGTACCCTTGCTGAATCCCTTTTAGTACGACTTAACCAAATTTCAATTTTCTTCCATTCCCATTTCCAGATATTGATTTGTTCTGTAAATTTCTTCTAAGAATTAAGACTGCCATATTGCTGTACATACTAATAAAGTCCCACATATCAGAAATGACAGGGATTATATGGAATCAGAGTCACTACGAAGGAAGAAAAATCGTTTCATCTTCAAGACGTTGGCAACAATCCAGAAACAACAGGATGCTTCAAATGAATGTATATACACGTTAAATGATTATAAATTTGATGTTTATTAAGATTAAATTTAAGTTTAATAATTCAAATTAATGTTGAATTATCGCAATTGATGGTCGTTCTGGTCTAGGCATTGCTGTTAACGTGACCTAACGGGAATTGGAAATTGATTATCAGTCTGACTTTGTTTCATTGATATTTTGGGTGGATTCAGCTACAGTAATTTGTTGATTTTAGTACATTACTTGATGTAGTTTCGAGCTCAAAACTTTAGGTTTGACTTGTTCCCGGGAGCTAACCAATGCCAGTTTATCGCCCAATCCGTGTGTTACGCAGAGTTTCTCTCATCCAGTAGCGTTTTAGGACAAATTTACTTTTGTAAAAGCTTAGTCTCATTTCAGCCATTATTTCAACTGAAAAAGACAGAAATTAGTGAGTTATGGGCTGTGAAAGTGTGCAGACATGTTTTGGGGACAGCTTGGACCAGAATCACCATCGTTTCCAACACTGGTGGTAAATAGAAAAAAAAATCTGCATTTCTCTGTTTATATTTGAATAATATCTAAATTTATCTTACACATTGAATTTATAATCATTTAAAGTCTGTATATTTTTTGGAACAACCTAAATACCTTGAATTTTCAACGAGGACAATATTTACATACATCAATACTTGAAAAATTCAATTTTTCGATTTTTCTGACTTCACTGAAGACTAATAAAATAAGGGACAAGAAAAATTTATTTGTATTTTGTGTAATTTAACCTATTTTTTAAAGCAAAAGATACCAGCTTTATTACAACAAATTTGTTAATTACAAATATATAATTAAATATATCATTAAATTTACTATTTACGTTTAAATTAACTATGGAACTTTTAATTTGACATCATATCGTTACCACCTATACACATAACAATGGATCTATCTTCTTAGATTTCGTTTTTCAATGTTGTGTTTAACAAATAGTAAATATTTATAATGAATTTTAAATATCTAGGATCAATAAATATACTTCATTTTCAATTAAAACTTTAGAAATAATACTGATTTCACAGAATATACATTACTTTTAGTTATAAATAATTTGGAAACTTCAATAATTCATTGTTTTCTATTCGTTCAGTTGGTTTGACTTTCATGTAAATAAGCATTAGTAAAGAAATAATGTAAAAGATGAAAAAGGAATTTTAGCTGCATTTTTGTTTTGGAATCAAAGTAAAGATAATTAAAGACAAATTTACAATACATTAACATAGATCAGTTAAAAATATTTAAGAAATTTGGAAAATTGTATTTCGTTTTTTTTTTTGTAATTTTTTTTCACGTTTTTATTGAGCATCACAACTTTTAATTCTTTTTACCTCATTATAGTTTACTTGAAACGTTATTTCAAGAAGGTACTACTGTTTTTCAAGACATTCCCTCACCTCCTCGATTTCATTGGGATTTTGGGATTTGGTGCAACTCTCCTACTTGTTTGGGATGTTTTCTTTTTGGAAGCAGCGCCAACCACAGCAGAAGATGGTTTCTGTCGTTTCGAGGAACTTGAAGAGCTGCCTTTGCTTCTTCCGCAGGAAACTCGGTCGCTTTTCTTCAACTGAGCTCTGATTTCTGGTGAAAGTTGGTATTTGGCTTGTGCACCTTCCCCTCTTGTGTGAATCACTGATCCTTTCTCAAGCGCCCTTTTTAGGTAACTTTTGACACTTTGTCGCTTCTGGTCAGGATCTATGTTTTGCTTCCGTTTGAGATAATGAAGGATCATCTCAACGGTCGATCCCCTGGGTTCTTTAAGCTGCAAAATAGCGGAATTCACCAAAGCACTTATTTTGGGAGATGGATTTGCAGCGTTTGGTTCCGTGGAAGACAAACGGTTTTCTGACTTTCTTTCCTGTGGAGGAGCCATTGCACCTTCCACAGATTGATCTTGGTGGTCTTCGTTGTCAGAATCTCCGTCGTCATTTGGATCATCGTGATTACCGGAACCATCAGAAGCCAGAACCAGTGACTCATCAAGAGATTCTTTCTCAACCAAGAGATTGTCTCGATTGGGAATCTCAAAATGCAGATTGTCTACATTTTGCATTGAAACCACTTGTTCTTGATTAGAAAGCCCATTCAGTTTATTCTCTTTGCGCTAATAAAGAAAAGAGAAAATATATAAAATTAAAAAAAAAAAAAATTAGAAAGATTTTCAAAAGAAAGCATTCCAAAATAAAAATATAACCAAATTGAAAGGAACTTGTAAACGTTGCAATTTTTTAAATATAATTTTGGGAAAAGTAAAGTTATAACTAATTTATTGACTTAAATCAATTATGGTTCTGAATTCTAACTGGCGTTATAAAAAAAAAAAACTTTTGCCTGTTTCTACTTTCAAAATATATATTTAAATATCTTTATATATTTATTCTGTATATTATATTTATGTATACTTGAATGTAGAAACAGACAAATTGTTTTTTCATTTTAAATTTTGATTAAAGTAAAAGAAAAAAATAGTTAGAATTTGTGGAAGAGATATTATTAAAAGTTATTAAAATTAATAAAAAAAAAGATAGAAGACTGAAAAACTAAGATTGATACTTCAAAATAATAATAATGGAAAAGCAATATTGAAATTAAACCAAAGATTTTCTTAGCAGGAAAATCTTAATCCTTTTTGCAGTTTTGTTTAGAGACATGACAGTTTTTGAATTTATTTGAAGAACTCTGCTACTTGTTTAAAGTCCTTTATCCAAAATTATTTTACATTGAATAAACTACATCTTCTTTAAATGTCCAGATTATGTTTAGTATCGTTCGATCTGGAAAACTGATTCTCGTTAAGAAGGCTGAATTTGTTTCCAAGATGGTTCTTGACCATTGAAGTGCTTTATTATTAATCATAAAAGATTAATTAAGTTCTCCTTTGTATAGAAATCTGACAATTAAACATTTTGTATAATGAAAATATCTTCAATTTAAATAGCTAGTGCAAAATGATACACATAATGAATCCAACACTAAGTTCATTATGGTGTTAAAATCTGGTAAAGAAATTTGAAATCTTTATTACTGGCTTAACTGGATTTCGCAAAGAGGCCTTAAAAATCGTCAGTGCATTTACCTTGTTTGGATAACAGTTGAAATCGTTATCCTTTATAATCTCTCCTTTACTTATTCATTACCATCATCAATCAAAAATACAAATTCACTTCCGTTTTCATTCATGTCTTGTAATCCATCGAATACCAAGTTTCAAGAACTCTGCTGTATCTCTACAGTAAATTTTAATACACAAATATGTATCTAATGAGTATGTAATCCAGTGTATCTAATATTGAAGTAATAATTTCAAACTTCATTTTGATTAAGAATCATGATATACAGCTAGACCCTCCCCCGTGTATATGCGCTTGTTTTTCAATATCACATAGAATTTAGATAAGTAAGAATATTATATTTAAAATATTGAAACGTTTCGACAATTATAGTTCTAATTGTCATTTTCGAATTACAAATAAATAGACGGATCGGAAATAAATAAATAATCTTGATTTTCCCAAAAAAAAAAAGGATTGAATACATTCATTATTGATGGGAGGAAGGGGGAGGAAACATAAGTCAAAAAAGAATATAAAGTAAAAATAACAATATAAAGTAAAAATAACAATATAAAGTCCCCGTGGCCTAATGGATAAGACATTTGACTTCAGGTCAGAAAGTTGCAGGTTCGATTCTCGTCGTTTCATTGTAAAAATTATTTCTATTTTCCATTCTCAAAGGAAATTGCGCAGGACAGACAGACAGAGAAATAAACGATTTTAGTAATATAGATTAAGAAAACATGAAGGGCACTTTTTAAAAAAAATATAAAAATTAATAACCGTTTGGTCATTTCTTAATTCGTCACTAAATCTTTTAAATGTTTCTATGAAAATCGACGGAAATATAAAAATACTCAAAGGTTCGTTGGATATGGGCATTTTGAAGTTATTTTTTTAAAAATAAAATTCTTTAATGAATTGAGACGCAATTTCTTTTAAATAAAAGACTGATTTGTGTTAGAAAACGAAAAAATAAAATAAGGAAAAAATAGTTAACCGCCATCTCGGACATGTATTTACATTTGGGTTTTGACTCATTTTACGTCATCATCTTCCCACAATGAGAAGAAAGTTCTTTCACATTGACATACTTTTTGGAAATTCTTTCCGAACAATTAATAAATATCTATTATAAAAATAACTAATTAAAGTATTAGTAAAACTTAATCATCAATTAAAAGCATTAAATAGAAGCATGTTTTTAGCATGAAATATGTTTTTTTATGATCAACCTTGGCTCTTACATGGATCATCTCCAGCTTTCAAAATGCATTTTTATTTGATTGGATGACATAAAACTTAATGGCTATTACAAATTATTTACATTTTTATATAATTTTATGACATTTTAGCAGAATTATTGTACTATTTATCCTATCGTGTCACGCATACAAAACGAGTTAAATAGAGGGGAAAATGAATGATGAAAACTGTTAATGATGTTCATTTCTAAGAATTTAAAATATAATCAAGGATTTATAAAAAAATAAATAAAAACACGTATTTTTAAGCCATAACAGAAATATTCTGGAGGGCAAGGAATTCATAAACTTTACAGCTTAGAAGATCCATTTCTGCTAAGGAACAAAAGACAAATTACCAGGCGGCAAGCCCTCTTAAAAAAAAATAATTCCAAAAATGGAAAAAAAAATAATTTGAAAACAACTGTCTCATGTACAACAAGGTTCACCACCTGTGTCAAATGGGCTTGAATATTCTGAGTTGGAGATTTTCAAATGAAAGGTTTTTGAATTATAAGATATAATTATTTTATTAACACAATGCTTCAAAAATAACAAAAAGACAATTTAATCTTAAATTAAAAGCAAATAGAACGAACTATTCTTGTATCTTCTATATAAAAGAACCTTTTTTTTTATTATTTCGAACCAATACATATCAAGATTTCATTTTGAATTTTTTTAAACTTTTTCTTCAACTAAATTTTAATAGACATATCACAGGTTTATGCTAACCTATTAAAGAAATGCAAAAAATCAATGTCAGATCTAAACCAAATTTTAATGTTTTAGAATTTGAATTTTTGAATTTGAAAAGAACGCCATGTTGTTCTTTTCAACTGAAAAGTTTTTTTTTTTAAAAAAAAAACATGAAATTTAATAAAAAAAAATTTTAAGTCAGAAAATTATAATTTCTGAAAATTATAGTTTTAATTTCTAATACGAATTAAAATTTTTAAAAGTAATGAAAAATTTCATTACTACAATTTACATGACTTCGGTTTTTCGACTTTGATAATGACCTGGTTGTTCAGGAAAAATTATTTTAACTTAAATTAAACTTCATTTTTTATTTTAACGACTTACTTACCTTATCTAATCGTGCCTTTAAAGATTCTG
>JAFIDM010131554.1:0-31013 GCA_023159025.1 Thereuonema tuberculata
TCCACTACTTATTACAACCAAATAAAGATTATGTAGAATCTACACATGTAATGTAATGTAATGTGGTGAGCGTGGGTGGCTTGACAGCCGAGCACCGCGACCTGAAAGATCTATTAGAATCTACACATACATACAGTTTGTCATTATTAAATTGGAAGGAGGAAAAACATCAAAAAAAGAAATAAACAAAAAATTCGTAATATGTTAAAAATCCTATGTCCTAGGAGATTTCTGAAGGTAAATTCGGATCCTACATGCCAAAATACATAAAAAAAATGATGTATTATACATCAGCTCTAAATGGCGGTTGTCTTTAAATGAAATACAGTATCTGCTACTTTACCCAAACTACAAAGATACTCATGGACAAAAAAATTAGCGCACCAAGAAATAATTGCGGGATCGTAACGAAACTTGCAATGAAGGTACATGTCGGGGAGATATGCAAATGATTAGAAATGCAGCGTGATTGCGCATTACGTATAGCCGGTAGAGGGCGTTGAACATCGTACTCTGTGGAGTATAAAACAGGTAACCAAAGCTTGTTTGAGTGTGCTGAATCATTTACAAAGGAAGAGCTGAGGTAGATATGCCATTATGCCATGTTCGAAGACAGTATACGCAGTTGTCGCAGTTTGAGAGAGGGAGAATCGTCGGGATGATGGAAGCTGGGTGGTCAGCTAGGCGAGTAGCTCGTCAATTAGGCCGCTCTGATTGTGTTGTGAGGAGGTATTGGGACCAGTGGACCCGAGAGATATCATGTACACGAAGACCAGGCTCGGGACGCCCTCGACAGACCAGTCGTCGAGAAGACCGCCACATAGTCAGTAATTGCACGCATACAGCCAACTGCTTCATCGGCCGCCATCCAGGCACAGGTAGCACCTTCACTAGGGGCCTCTGTGTCTTCTCGAACCATACGAAGGCGCCTGGCTGAAGGACAGTTGGTATCGCGGCGCCCATTACGTGTGCTGCCCTTGATGCCCACCCATCGACGCCTCCGTTTGGAGTTTTGCCGCGGACGAGGAAACTGGACTGCAGCGGAATGGAACCAGGTCGTCTTTAGCGACGAATCCAGATTCAATCTCGGCAGTGATGACAATCGTGTTCGTGTGTGGAGAGCCCGTGGTGAACGCTTCAATCCTGCCTTTGCTGTACAGCGACACACCGCTCCCACAGCTGGTGTGATGGTATGGGGTGCCATTGCCTACAATACACGGTCACCCCTAGTATTGTTCCGTGGCACCATGACAGCCCAGCGGTATGTTCATGACATCCTGCAACCACGTGTTGCCACTCATGCAACGGCTCCCAGGAGCCATTTTTCAACAAGACAATGCTCGGCCTCATACGGCAAGGGTGTCACAAGAATGTCTCCGCACTGTTACTACCCTTCCTTGGCCTGCCCGATCCCCAGATTTGTCTCCAATCGAGCGTATCTGGGATCATTTGGGACGACGAGCTGGGGATCCCACGAGTTTGAACGAACTAGAGGCAAGGTTACAGCAAATATGGAACGAAATGTGTCAAGACATCATACAGAACTTGTATGATTCAATGCCCGATCGTATCGCATCGTGCATTCGCGCTAGAGGGGGTCCAACGGAGTATTAACTCCTCCGTTCTTTTGCCTTTTTCTCTGAAATAAATTATCCTTTTTCTTTGATTTTCTTATCATTTACTTATATCAAAGTAGTCATTACGTATGTAAATTTTCGTTTCATTTTGACGACTCCTTCTTGGTGCGCTAATTTTTTTGTCCATGAGTGTAGTTAAAAAAGCAAAAAGCATTACTATTATTTGTATGAGCTAGAATTTTTAGTAAATATTTTATTATTTATAATAAAAAACAATAAATGATCGTTTAGTGACATTGCACTTAGCTGTTTCATGTTAGATGGAGATCATCGGCTGTGTTTTAATGTTTAATTCTGTTCTCTGTATATCAGAAAATTAGTTAACTTAGCAAGCTGAAACTTTAATGATGGATGAATATTGCTAATTTGGATGATTGGCTATTGACTTTCGTAGCAGTGTAGTCAAAAATAAAACACATTAATCTGTACTTTTTAAAGCATTCTTATTACGTTAAGAACTAATTATCCAGGGAAGTTGAAAAATTTAATAGTTTTAGACAATTCACAAACTGTTTTGAATTTGCGTTGTAATTTTGTTGCCAGTTACATTTTGTTCGACCCAGATTTTTGAGGACCAATGTAGGTGACTGACAATGATCTTGATCCTTTGTTTATTCCGTCAATAATAATGAAGTTTACTTATCGGCATTCGTTTTTAAACCAACCCTAATAGAAAAGAAGCATACGAAGCTCTTCATCACACAATGGTCTACAGAAATCTGATAGAGTAAAGGGTGTTTTTTTAAGTTCTGTTTGCTCAGCTGTGGTTTTCTATCAGTTAAAGTTGAAAGCCTACGAAGGGGAATAGACTTGATTTTCTTTTTTGATTAGATCGAAAGGAAAAAATTGGAAGACGCAAAGCAAAGGTTGATTCCTCATTTTATCGATCGCCTTCTTCAGTCAGCTGCAACTTTGGTTTGACTGGCAGTGTCAAGTAAGAAGTTTTACAGTTACAAATTAATACATTTTAAAACAGACATTCCCTTTTTCATACCGGCATTGTAAACATTGTAAACCGACATTGTAAGATGGTGTTAGTGTTTGATATTATAACCATTTGTATTGCACCGTGGTTCCATTTTTTGTAATCAAAAATAATGATTACAAAAACTAAAGTTCATGAAAGAACTCAAAGCCTACTTTCAATTTTCTTTAAGCTGAGAAACAATATAAACGAACAGTTTATTTTTATTTTTAAAGTTGCTAGACGTCTGCCCGTCGCTTTACTCTGAAAGCCTCGCACTTCTAATGGGAAAAAATGTTTTATTTACTCACAAAAACAAATTACATCAAGTAAACTAAAACTAAAAGTAAATTAAAGTTTAAGTTCTAAAAAAGAAAATACATGCAATATAACATTCAAATCAATTTGTAACAGTCGGAAATTTATTCACAAAAAGAAATTATACCAAGTAAAAACTTAAAACTAAAAATTAAGTTTAATTCTAAAATTTACATGCAGTACAATACTGAAATCCAGCAGTAACAGTTGGAAATCCGCGCAGTTGAGTTGACCATGCAATTAGTTTTTCTCTTGACAAAGAAAGGCTCGGAAAATAAAATACATGTAAAAGTTAGATCGTTTCTTGTCCTTAATGTGCAAACCAAGTTACAAGAAGACCTATCAGTGATTCAACACACAGCTTTACAACTTTACTCAGAGCATCCTTTAACGATTTTACAGAATAATTAAAAAATTCCACCCCAATATTGCCGGTCTTCTTATTTTTTGTTTTGTCACTAAAAATTCCCGATCAATTCCGCAACATCGATCCATCATGGTCTCCTTGTCAACAATAAAAAAATGCATATTCTGTGAAAGTTATTATGTTTTTATTTATTAAAGATGTATTAAACAATAAATACTAATATTAAATTATTCATAAGTGACATCCTGGAACAGCTGTTTCATGCTCGTTGGCGATCACTTGTGAATAATTTGGTCTCATCCATTGTTATTTTTTAACATTTCAAATGCGCAGTTTGAAGTCTTATGCTTTAAAAAAATTTCATTGAGGCCGCTCTCGCTGGCACATGGATTTTCTCACTGGTTTTTTCATTGGCGAGTTTTTCATTGGGTATTTTTTTCCTTTGAGGCACCACTGCGCTTCCGATGTATTTAATAAATACTAATGTTTTAACTAATTCATTAAAGTTAATCCAATTTAGATAACTTATGCAGATTTAAGTAATGCAGGTTTAAGTCATTTTTCTTTTTTATTTAAGAAAATTGAAACAGTGGCATTTGTAGGATTTCATTTCGCTGGAAGGTGGGGGGAGGGGAAGCAAGTTAAGAATCTGACCAGTAACAATCCCCCCTCCAAAAAACAAAAAAAAAACAAAATTTCAAGGGAATGATAGAGAGCAGGGCCAAGATCCCGCCAACCTATATCGCAGAAAAAAGAAAAAAAAAAAAAAAATGGGACAAATCTCTGCATTCGGGAGGGGTGGGGACCAGAGCATTAGCACTGTTTGCATTGAGCAGATATTATAAATTGAAAATAAATGTTAAGGTTTTGGCTTTTGTCGTTTTCATGAATTTAAAAGAAACAAAACAAACAAGTCTATTCAGAGTTGCCCTAATAGTTACAAATTGTACAGGATCGTTTGGTTTTGTGTATACTATCCCACGTAACACAAAGCGTTGGCCCAACGTTGGGCTATGGTTGGCATTGTTGGGGAATGGTTGGCCGACGTTGGGCCAACGCTTTGTGTTACGTGGGATAGTATACACAAAACCAAACGATCCTGTACAATTTGTAACTATTAGGGCAACTCTGAATAAGTATCTAGTGGCCATCTTAAAACCTGAAGTGGCCATATTGGATCGAGGCTATTGTATTCGTTGTCAACGTAGTCGAATTAATGTAGATGGATCCTAACTTGATCCAGTTATACTATTTTCGTAACTCGGTCAATGGCCATCAAAAACAGAAAGCGTTTTCCCCCATTTTCCCAAACCTCACTCCATAGAAAGACCATCGAGATAGAGTCCGACTTCCGGTTTCGTCTGTGAATGACATTGCAGACATTGGAACCCTAATAGCTTCTCTCTATGGCATCGCTCAAATTCTTTAGGGCTATTTTTCGTGACCTGGTCAATGGCTACCTAAACGTTTTCGTTGAAATTTACATTTAAAAAACGATAGGTTTCGAATCTGTAACGATTCATTAACACTTGTCAATGAATCGTTACAGATTCGAAACCTATCGTTTTTTAATGTACTTTTTAATGTGTCGCAAACTTTCTTTAACCCTCAACTTGGTGACTTTCGTCATTAGAATCCAATTTAATTCTAATCCTATTAATGAATGAATGCACACAAGAATGGTTAAACGGATTAATATGCATTATAAAACATCACAGAGATTTCTGTGTAGTATTCTCAATACAGATCTATATGACTTATAGGAGGGTAAGCAGTCTGGCGTTTTGTGACTAAAGGGATCAATTTGAATTCGAGTGATCAGCCCGACTCCCGTCAGTCTTAACTTCCGAGGAAAGAAAAACCCTCTACTCCAGAGGGTTGGGTGGGCTCTAGGACCCATCTGGAGTAGAATTCAGCGTGAAAAATATCTCGACCTCCACCCTGAACCCTGCTCCTTTAATCCAATGTCAAGTGCCTGACCACTTGGTCCTCCAAGAAATTTCTAGACCCTCTATAAACTTCTGTTTCATTTCAAATACTTTTTCATGGGAATTTTTGTCACATTCAAGTTCAAATTTCTCGTATGGAACCCATACGGAAAATATTTCAAATAAATGTTATATCACCTCTTGTTCGTAAATATACTTGGCGATTTTCATTAAGACCCATTCACTGCTTCGAAGTTATTAGAGAGAGAGAGATGTATACGGATAGAACTAGAACGACTGATTTTGAGGGATCTCATAGACAGGAGATGGTTTATTAGGGTCTGTGTGTTTGCAATGCTGTTCACAGTCCAATCGGGAGTCTGATCCGAAGTCCGGGTCGAGACTACTCTCGGTTTTAGTTGTCCATTGACCAGGTCAGGAAAAAAGTGTAAGAACGAATTTGATACCGTCGATACAATGTGGCTAATTCCTGTTCAAGGTTACTACTGACTACTTACTCAGAATCGTCAGAATGATATATAAAGGGGGTACAGCTATAATAAATGAACTCAATGCGGGTATCACTTCACTCAGAATGCCTGGGGGCAGCAACTTTCCTGCAACTTTTTGTTCCAATTTTCTGTGAATACTAACTGAAAGAAACTGATGATATCATCCAATTTTCTTATCGTTATATTTCTCGTCTTCTGACAGAGGGCGGGAAAGGGTTAAATCTGTGTGTGCCCCTTTTAAGAAATCTGATTTTCCTTATCCGAATCGGCTCTGAAATTTTCTAATTATTACCTTGATTATCGTCAAAAAATTCTTACTACATAACCCTTTTTACTTTCTCGGATATTAATAAACCATAAAAAATGCCAAGATCAGTTTGGATTGAAATGTAATTAATCTCAGCATAGTAACAGCTCCTCACAGTATAAACGTGTTGTGATTGACGGTACGATTTACTTCAGTTTTAATATAGCAATGTTTATTAAAAAAAAAAAAATCCTTCAACAACCAATAATCGACACTTTTCTTCTAGTCTTTAGTCAGACTTTGCCAACTTAAAATCCTGAAATCCCTCTTGAAAACCAGCTTGAAAAACACCTTTAAAATGCACCTTACAACCTCCAAATTTCCCAGAATTTAGCAGTGAAAGAAAAAAAAAAAAGAATCTCATTATCTCTTTCTATTTCCTTATGCGTCTAGTAAATAATTACCAAGTCTGAAACGTGGGAGAGAAACCTATGGATTCGTGAAAAAAAAAACCCACTGAATTATAAATCGTAAATCTCCAGATTTCCTTCTTACCACCGAAGCGATTTTTTTTCCCTCTCCTAGAGCACCAAAAAAATTCCAAATTTGAAAAGAAACCTTTAACGTCGCGTCGGTAGCAGTGGAGTCAGAGTACGGTAAGTGAGAGTAATTGGTGGCGACATCTGTTGAGAACGAATGGAATCGACGGCATAAACAAATGATGAAACTGAGTTTCTGCAGTGGAACATTGTAATGAGTTAAAATACTCGTGAAAGATTAGTTAAAGAAATGATGTACATTAAAAATGAAAGTGGAAACTACATTCCGGAATAAAATAATACTGTAATATAAGAGTTGATATTTGTGATAGAACTTCTTCATTTTTTAACAAAAATCTTAATCTATCTTATCGTTTTTGTCTATCAATTAGCGGTTCTTTGAAAAAAAATCCAAGATTTCCTTATTCTATATTTCGGTAATTACGCAGAACGCTGAGCCAGGAAATTAAGACTAATATTTTTGAATGAAACAATTAAGAAGCACATAGTAACAACGTATTCGTGGAAAATATTTTATTTTTAAAAAATTTACAAAGGAAAATGGGCAGATATGCTCCACTACTGTATAGCGATAAGATACATATACCTATAGAAAGATCTCCTTAAATAGAAAATATTTTATTATTACGACTCGTCTCAATTATTAGTCCGTTCGGAGTTTTATACAGTAGGACCTTGATAACCCGGCATGCTCGGGTATCTGTCAATGCCAGATTATCAAATGTGTCGGATTATCAAGGCCATTTTTAAAACCCTGGTTTAAACAAGTGTATATAAATAGAAACTACAGTTTTAATATACAAAACAGACGTACGATAAATTTGACTGGTATACTATCAAAAATACGTATACTTCGGGTACTATAGTTGCGTTCTATTATCCAGTTAGAGTTATGTGAGCTAAGTGAAATAACTAAATTCAGAACGCGTGTTCTTGTATGTGAAATTAGTTAAACTCATGAACTGCGGAACCCGGTAAATTTAAATTAGTATTTTTTTTTTTTTTAATTCTAAAGGTCAACACCTTGTCGCTAGGCGCTCCCCAACCGGAGTGCCGTCCATTACTAGGGAACAGATACTGGGATGGTTTCCCGTTGCCTATCCCAGGACGCCATTAAGGAATGACGTCAGACCGAAGATAAAGCGAAGAAGAGGCTGACAAAGACAGGAAAGGAAATTGAAACAGCCAACTCCTCGTCCGGGAATCGAACCCAGATGCCGGCACACGGCAGACCAGCGTCTAGACCGCTCGGCCACGCCGGCATGGAGAAATCAGTCTTATATAAAATAAATTAAATAAAAGAATTCTGTATTATTTTTGTGCCGTGGTTTATTTACACCATAAACAACTCAATAAAATTTTATTAAAAAACTGCGGATAACTACACAAGAATTACTAAATCGTATCTTCCCTCTTATCTTACATTTAAATTATCCTCGCTATAGGTTAACAAAACAGAACACGCGTAGATCGAGAGCATAGTGTATGATAATTTTCGTACAACTTTTTAAAAATTACAATAATGTTTTAGTTTTAGTACAAGAGGGAGAAAAAAATCTGGCAACCCTCTATTTCTGATGCGTGCCGGACTATCGAGTGCCGGATTATCACGGTTTTACTGTAATTGTAGATATGACATATCTAGTTGATATCTTACTTCCCGAATATACAGGGTGCGGCAGGTATTTGAGAACAAAATAACATCCGCGGAAAAAATGAGCCGAGACTGAAAATAGAGCATTTAATGACTATTATGCACACGGGAAGACAGACCCAATGCAGGACATCATTCAATGAAATCGCCATCTGCCGCAATAACAACCTCTAAACGCCGTCGAAATCGTCAGCAGGCATGAATGAGGTGTGTCCTGGGAATATTTGTCATGGCATCCACAATAGCTGCCCTGAGAGCTTCACCGGTGTTGTGTGGATATTTATTGGAAGCCCTCTCAACCACGCCCCAGACACAATAGTCCAAAGGGTTAACATCAGGGGAGCTGGGTTTGGTGTGACATGGTCGTGAAAATTGGTGGCCAACCATTCTTGGGTGGAATGGGCCGTACAGGCTGGAGCAGAGTCCTGCTGAAAACATACGGCCTACCACGTGCTACAGCAGTAATCCAGGGTTGCACAGCCGTCTTTAACACATCGCATCGGTGTAAGCAACGGCGTTGACTCTGGCACCTTGATGAAAGAAATGTGGAGGCTTCACGTTGCCCTCACTGCTCACGACACCCAGAACCATCACGGAGGCGGGGAACTTGGTGTGCATCACGGTCGGAACCTCCCCGGATGTTTTACCCAGCCACCAATCATTTCTGCGGTTCACCTTCTGGTCCTGGACGAAGTTTTTCTCATCAGAGAAGAACGACAGCATTCCTGGCTGCTCCGGATGTTTCAGCTTGTTCAAGAGGACCTTGGCTCGGGTCATTCTGTTCTTCTGGGTTCTCGCGGACATGAACTGGCCTCTCCGCATCATGTACGACTTGTAATGGAGATCTTCATGAACCACAAGTCAGATGGTGGCCTCATCAACCTGTATCTCCCTGCTGAGTGCCCTCATGGACTTCCCTGGGTCAACTTCGACAGCAGCTTGGACAGAATCGATGAATTCGGGCGTCCTGGTCCTTTCCGAGCGCTGACAATGTCGTTTCCTATGGGAAATGGTTTCCACATCACCACTGGCGGCCTCCAGCTCTCTCCAAACGTTGAAGACGAATGACCGGGCGAATTTCAGGAAGGCAGCAATTTCGGAATCGGAGTGTCCTGCAGTCAAGGAGACTCTTCATTTCCTGAGTTAGCCTAAGTTCTGCCATGTTTACCAACAAAACAAAGGGGTGTGTTACTGAAAAATTGGTAATTGAATGCAGAGCTAGATTGTTTTTTTTTTATTTACAACTATTTACATACACTAGTATCACGCGTCTTGCGTAATACGTACTGAATTGTTCCATACTAGAGTTAAGTTCATTCACTAATGGGACAGTCTTGTAGAAGTATTCAGGATACAGGATATTGTTCAATCACAATTGTTCCTATATTCAACAAAGCAGTCACTGCTCAAATACACATCCGTATTGTCATTTCTGTAGCACTTGCACTTTGTAATTTGAAAGCACATAAAATGTAGCAATAGATTATCACTTTGATAACCACTGCTCTAATAATTCAGTGTGAGCACTTATAAATTAAATCTGAAGTAACACGAACTTGTAGCACTTTAATTCACTAACCGCTGTAATTACTGGTTCTACAAAATTCCAATGACGTACTAATTTAATTTAAGTAACGTAGTAATTGCACTATATTATTCACAGTAAAGTTGCACTAACTCGACGCACTATTAAATTTGAATAATAATACTTTAATTATTGAATTAATTCTTTAGACAGTTTCTTCTACTCGTAATTCAATTTCATATTCTTTGAAATTAAATAATATAATATACGTAGTTGAACAAATTTTTTGACTTGAGAAATATTCCTTTAATTAACTTGGCAACGCTCCAAATATCTATCATGTGAGTTCGACATTTACTTCTATCCACTCGTTGAATAGCGATGATTTACAGGTAACTCCTTTCGTTCCTTTCCTCGAAAAATATAATCGAAATTTAACTTACAGTTCCTGATGATACTTGCTATTCAATGCTGCGTTGTATCTTCTTGATTCCAATGCGACAGTCCTTCCACTCGCCACATGTTGTATCATCGCTTCCCCTGAATGGTGCCGTACTGCATGGCTTCACTGCTCTTCTCGTCTCGTCTCGTCTCCAACACGAGAACGTACTCCTTGTGGCTCCAACAGTTCTCAAACTCAAAAGATTCTATACTCTCGAATCAGTCCACACTATTTCATATTTCAGTCACGTGTCTACTCAATTTCTTTTTTTCCATAAAAACGCTAATTCACTCTTTTGGAATGATGTGCTTTGTGACACAGCACAAAAATATCCAAAACATTTTAATCTTATAATTAAAATAAAATTACTTCGAAGCAAAGTAAAAAATAATAAAGATAATTTTAATCAATTAAAATTCTCTACAGTTACAATGACGTTCAGGATACTTTGTCACTAGGAATGTGTGTTCTCAAATACCTGCCGCACCCTGTATTAATTAATTATCATTTAATAATTATTTGCAGTAATGGGAAACATTATTTTTATTTATTATTGTAATAAATAATAATAATAAATACTTATTATTTATTTGAAATAAATGATAATTTTAATTATTAACTAGTCGGCTACCCATCGCTTCGCTCCGGAAGCCACCGCATATGTAACGGAAAACAACTTTTTATTTATTAAAAAACACACACACACAAATTACATCAAGGAAACTAAAACTAACATTTTTTTAAAGTTTTTTTTTTTTTTAATTTAATTTTTGATGTTTATATTCTGTCAATCCACGACTGCTTTTAGAACCAGCGTGTGAATCATATATCTATGATATATTTTTATTTTTTATTGAGATTAGAATGTAGTCCTCGTGGTCTAATGGCTAAGTCGTGGTTGGAGGTGGCGGGTTCGGTTCCCGGCCTCGGCGGAGTGCGGGAATTTTTCCACGCTCCTTTCTCCTCCAAACGGGTCCTAGGGTCTACCGAGCCCTCTCTAGAATGGGTACCAGGTTTCTTTCCCGGGAGTTAAAGGCGGGCGGGCGTCGGGCTGACCCCCCGACCTCAATTCGTCCCGTTAGGTCGTGAATGCTGGAGCCTATCCTCCAGCCACCCCATAGGCCTTTGTAGGCCTGTAAGTGGGATACTTTAACTTAATAGTGATGGGTTTTGAGTTACAAATAGTGATTTTTCAGTATTCTATCTAATAGAAATAGTGCTTCTGTCTTTCTTGAAACTCTTTTTAATTACAATTGTTACCTTTCAGTGGTTTTTGAGTTACAAATAGTGATTTTCAGTATTCTACCTAATAAAAATAGTGCTTCTGTCTTTCTTGAAACTCTTTTTTTAATTACAATTGATACCTTTCAGTGGTTTTTGAGTTACAAATAGTGATGGGTTTTGAGTTACAAATAGTGAAGGTTTTTGAGTTTCAAATAGGGATTTTTCAGTATTCTATCTAATAGAAATAGAGCTTCTTTCTTTCTTGACTCCTTTTTTTATTCAAACATCTCCCGTGTATACGTGCTTGTTTTTCAATATCACACAGAATTTGGTTAAGTAAGAATATTATTATATTTAAAATATTCCAATATTTCGGCAATTATAGTTCTAATTGTCATTTTCGAATTAAAAATAAACAGACGGATCGGAAATAAATAAAAAATCTTGAGAGTCAAAAAACAAAAAGGTTGTATTCATTCATTATTGATTGGGGGAACGGGAAGGACACAAGTCAAAAAACAATATTAAGTGAGTAGTAGTCACCTTGGCCTAATGGATAAGACGTTTGACTTCGGATCAGAAGTTTGTAGGTTATATTCCTGAGGCGGACGTTTTATCGTAAAAATTATTTCTATTTTCTATTCTCGCAGAAAATTGCGCCGGACAGACAGACATACAGACAGAAAGACAGACAGACAGAGAAATAAAAGATTTTAATAATATAGATTACGTATAATAATTATTAAACGCTTGCTTGCTTGATTGATTGTGGTGAATGTGGGTGGCAGGGAAGCCAAGCACCCCCCGCCTGTTCAACGTAGGACATCTTCCACTCTTAAGTCAAAATCATACTACTAACAAGGCAAGTGCGTGACCTCTAACGCTGAGAACCGCACGAAAATGTGCTTAGAGTATAAATCGCTCATCCCAAAAACAGTGGTATGAGCCATTCCACGCAAAACTCTGCTAGCGCCATCCGACGGTGGCACGTTGTACCTGCACTAACAAGTACTTAATCTAGTTGTGTGAATAGTATACCTGCAGCAGGACGCAGTCTTTTGGACTGTTCGGTTGTGGGTTAGAGTGTAAACACTGTACTTTGAAATATAGATGTTTTTGGTCCTATTACATCGATATTTTGTTTCTTCACATTACTAAACTTCCTCTCTTGGACCTTCAATAGGTGATCATTCAAATCTGTCGTGGTAAGACGTGCAGTTTTGCAGAAGTATGACTCATACCACTGTTTTTGGCTTGAGCGATTTAGATTCTAAGCACATTTTCGTGCGGGTCTCAGCGTTCGAGGTCACGCACTTCCCTTGTAAGACAAAGAGGCGTTCTGCCTTCGAATATACTCTATCAAGGTTCATTAAAATTCGTCACAAAAAATGACTTTGAGAAGAAAAAAGACTTGTAATACCTTAGTGAGCATTATATCGCAAAAATCATAAACTCTGACCTACCTAACCTAATTCAATGATTTGAAAATTCATGATGACAATTAAAAAAAAAATATATAAAAAAAGTCAAAAAAGTTAGTTTTTCCTGCTCTATAGCAGCAGCATCCTCATGGTCTGTAGTTTACTACTTATTTACATTTTAACTTTTTAATTTTTACTTCCTATTTGCATCAAATTCATTCAAATTAATAAAAAGGCCGCCTGTTCGAGACGTTTTTCACTTAAAACAGTTAGCCTTGTTACTAGATGTTGTAGGAATAAGACTAAGATTTACTTAGGCTAGATATGTTTCAGAGATATGAAATTATAAGAAGAACTTAGAAGACGACAGCATTAACGATTAAATATTAAATTACAGTAAATATATTCTAGTCTTTAAATTACATTCAATATGCGAAATCTTCTATACAGTTATTTCTCAAACCCAGACACAGTCTTTTGTCGTTGATTTTTTTTTTTATTTTAATTTTCGACAGTCCTATTAGGTATTCAAAAATAAAGAATACCTGTAATATAGGTGCTGATAGATTAATATATAATTATTAGCTGCGTATTAATTAACTTTGTTAATTATCTAACACAAAAGAAAAGAAATAGCTCAGTGAATTTGTGTTTTGTTTTGTTTAGTTATGTGCGTTCTTTGGTTTATTTTACTGTAAAAATGTACTAACGCACGTTAATTTCCTTGTCTAAAAGAAAAGAAACTTAATAAAAGTTTAAAGTTAAAAATTTAGAGTAATATTCTCATCAATTATGTCAGCCATTAATGAAGTTTTTACATTTTTAATACTTTTTAGTGTTTCAGAATTATATTTTTCCCAATTTTTGAGTGAATAATTTATATTTTATGTAGTTCTCCAATCTTAGACCAAAATTATTATTCAATTTATTGATTTGAAAGATTTTTAACCAATTGTATCTAGTCATTTTTTCATTAGTTTGATTATTTTTTCCCTATGACATTATAAATGTTTTTTTTTAATTATTTTATAAATAATTTTTTACCAATTTTTTCTTTAATTGTACGTATTTTAAATTTTTTCCTAAATCTTGTTTTTTTACAAAATGGGCAAATTGCTGAAATTTGTATATACATTATTGAAAATTTTAAAAATTAATTTATTAATATTTTTAATTTCAAACGCTATTTCGTATTTAGCTAACCTTTCTGCATTCATAAATGTTTTGTAAATTAAGTGATAATTTACCTTTTATCTTGTCTACGTACGTTGGTCAAACACCGCAAAGGAATAATCTTTACACAGCTGTAAGTTGCACACATGAAATCCTTTCTGACATCGAACACGGAGTTTGCTGCTTCGAGATTCGGAGTTCACTTTATTCTATTTGAATCGTTACTTTTTCCTATTTTCATAATCGGTAGTTTTTTATGAAATCTCACCTGTCTAATTTAAACTTTTTTGGAAGAAAACGATTCGTTAATACAGAACAGAAATAAAAGTGATGGAAAACCGCGGCTTTTCTGGAATAGTTTTTAAGAAAATTCGAGATTTCCTTGGAACTCTTTCACGGGAGGCGGATGTGCACATTTTCAAGGCAAAAGGTTGTAGCGCCGTTATGAAGCGCGCAAAAAAATACCAGGCAGAAACGATTTTTCGTTTGTAAATAACACATAAAAAAAGCAAAAATTTTCCGTGCAGTTAACTGTCGGTTAGGTTAAGTGAGGTATAATACATTCCAGGATGTTCCGTTTGGAAAATGCCCGAAAAAAAATTTACTTTCCGTTTCGGAATAACCCTCGGTTTTCCAAATGCTTCTAGGACCGCCATTTTTATTGTTTTATACAATGTGCTTCCGCTAAGAGTCCCGCTTTAAATTAAATTTTTCTTAAAAACTGCCAAAAAAACCCGAGGTTTTTCATCACTTTTATTCCAACGATGTATTAACGATAACACCAATTGATCGCTAATTCTTTTCTATATTTAACATCACTTTATTAAAAGAGATCTTTTTAATTTCTTTTAGCTTAGCGATCCTCTTTCATGCGCTTCCAGTCGCCATATTTGTTGCTTCTAAAAAACAATCACTATTATCGGCCAAACCAAACAACGACCGTGGACACCAGATGTCGCAATAGTAGAATTTGAATCGATTGTATATGTCAGTGTTTATGGCGGGAAAGTGAACATTTAGGGAGTTTGAAGTTTACGGAAAAAAGACGATATTTATTTTCTTGAACTATTCTGATTTCTCATCCAATATAATTTCAAAAATTTATTGTTATTCTTTCGTTCGTTTCAATCGTTCAAAATCATTCTCTTACCTTTTCCATTTGTTTTTTTGACGACATTGCATCCCTGAGATTGCCAACACGAAGAAACACTATGGGATTCTTTGACTCACGTCTCATCTAAAAAAACGGCACTGCGATCGAAAACAATTTCTCTGATGTGCCATAAGTAAGCATGTCGTAAGGCCTTTTCGAAATAAGAAGTAACGTTACCAATAACTTCCTTTTTGTGACGCTTCCAACGGCTTTCTGTGTCCGAGAGTCGCCATGTTTTATCTTCTCTCTCGACTCAAATTCAGTCCTGGAATGATTAATAGATCATGGGTGTAGTTCAAGGTCAAAGTCATCCTTTCGTTTGGCCGACTTTAATTCGCAAAATTGTCTTTTACTTCACATTCATTTAACTGTCACCCAATAATGCATTGCTATTTTTCTATAACAATTTAAGCTTTTATCCTCCATAATATTAAGCTTATATCATTACTAAATATTTTTATACTTTAGCCATTCGCTGCTTATTACGTTGCACAATAAAAACAATAACCAACTTCTACTTTATTTTTGAACTCAAAGTTTATAGTTCATTCTTCTCAGTTCACATTAGAGCAATAAGCATACTATTCGTAGAAATCAATGTGAAGCCTCCAAACCTAAAATAAGCAACAAAAATTCATAATAAAAGATAGGCTAAAAAAATTTATGTGCCAGCATTGGGACGGCCTCAAATGAATTTTCGTAGCGCATTAAAAGAATAAAAAAACTCATTTGAGGTCGGCGAAATGCTGGCACATGAATTTTTTAGCCTATCTTTGATTGTGAATTCATTGTTGCTTATTTTAGTTTTGTCGACTCCATATTGATTCCTACGATCGTTCCTATTATCCTCTGTACTGAGACCTCGCTCTTTACTGGTGACCACTCCTACTGATGATCACCAAAGAGCCTGAAACATCTCTTCTAGGATGTCACCTAGTGAACTCTTGCACCCATTGATATATAAGCATACCATATGGGCGTTACCAGTTGTTTTTGAAGTTTCCGAAGTTTTTGGAAATGAACAGCATCAAATGAATTTGCATGATATTTAGAAAGTCTTTAATGAATACGTTTTTTATTATGATTATTTGATAGCACGTAAAAAAAGATAATTTAATCTCAAACAATTTTTATCTTTTAAAAAATTAACTGTTGCACTAATAATAAGTATTTTAAATACAAATCATTATTTTACGACTTTTTTATGATTTCAGATTTTCATCAAGTTTTTTTAAAAGTTGAAAATATTGAATAATACTTCGAAAAACCCGCAAAAATTGACTGTTTTTGAGTTTTAATTTAACTAATTACAGATTATTTTGGAAATTAAAACTAGAAAATATAAATCCCATATGCTTCGTATATTCGTATTTAAATTTTCAGAATTTTAGGTGCATTGGTAAAAGAAATATATAAAAGAATTAAAAGGTTTGCAGCGCCTGCAGTTGATTGAGTCAGGACCTTAATTCTAAAAGGAGAAATATAGGTTCTTTAGTCTTTTATTGGTCATTGTCAGTGCTGGATGAGCTTTGTAATAAGACTTATTTTCTATCTTGAAAGTAAATGGTAATATTTCTGATCAACATTATGGATTTAAACGTGGATGTAGCATTAAAGGGCCTTCAAGATGTTATTACTGCGCATGCGTAGTACTGTTCCATTTAGCATTTTTGTCCTCTATCTACTTGTCTGTTATCCATCTGTTTGTACGCGCATCATGCTAAAACGGCTCGACAGATTTCCATCAAACTTAGCATGTAACTTATTTATGGTCCAACTTAATTAACAGCAAGGTGTTTGATCTCCACCCACTCTCAGTCTTCGAAATGGGTCCCTGTTACGCCGTGGAAAACTGAATTTATACCAAATTAATACATTGCCTAGATATAAGGGCGAAGCTTAAAGCACTGTACTACTACATTATCATTGGATACATCTAAATCTCTGAATAATGCGTGGCATACTTTACTTTAGGAAAGGAACTGTAACTTCTCTTTTAATCTGTATTATCTCATTACATCTTTTCTTTTACAAAACAGATTTGTTAAGCTTGACTCAACTTACTGTTTCATTATTTATTTGATATCTGTACGATTTTGCAGGAAATAAGATGGACATGTTAATCATACAAGTTTATATCTATGAGCTTAAATTATTTAAGATCGAGAAGTTATGGATAGAATTTTGATCGATTTTGGACTTCTGGAATCAAAACAATAAACTTTAAATCAATGCCAGAAAACAAAAAAATTCGACCTTTTTTTTTTTTTTCCTGCTGTATCAAAAATAACGTCTCCTTTTTACCTATCAGTGAGGATTAAATTAGTTTTAAGAATTCTATTAACTTAGGTATCTTAGCGTAATGTTTAGTCTTACACTTATGTGGTTTAATCATCTTAAGGCAAAGTCTTCAACTGTATCAGCTCTTGCTCTTAATCAGGGTGGATTGACCATCAAGGCTAAGAAATTGTTTTGAACAACATTGTAAAACTAAACGTTCTGAATGGTGTCGAGGGCTTTTCCTCACATCAATCAAGAATAAACAAGGTAGCGATAGCGATTAGTAAGCCAATCACAATGCTTCGCAACGTCTTCTGATACGTGAATGAAGAAAATTATTCAAAACTTAATACAAAATGCCTATTTATTAATAAATAAGTGGAGTGAACAGTCGGTTGCGTGCAAATTAAAATATATTTTAGCGAAGACATTTTAACATCTTCGACTAAATTAGAGCCACTTCTACAAAAATTTAATCTCAAGCTCGTCTCATCTTCAAGAAGCACCACCAGCAAAGGAATATGTCTCGACGCAGTCTATTATGACGTAAAGGTGACTCAATCTGTATTCACTATTTACGTGGAATAATCGTCATTCTTAGCTCAAACCTTGTTAATAGATTGAATTCAATAACTTTTGAATAATTTTCTTTATTCACGTATGATAAGCCGTTGCGAAGCATTGTGATTGGTTTACTAATCGCTATCGCTACCTTGGAGCCCGACCAGCTACACACACAAACTCTACGGCTCTGAATTACTCTTGGCAGGACCTTTTCAACGACACCCTAATCACGTCTCTAGCCCTCGTGCTTGCTAAGTTGATACTTGTCCACAGACAGACAGACAAACCGGGACTTTTAGGCTTCACGGTATCAGAAGCCTAAAACTCAACTATATCCTTTGACCAGTCCTTTTTTTCTTATTGACTACTATACGCACATTCAGTACTGTATCTAATGATTCATTATACACAGGCGTTCAAAATCTAAGGCGGACGACAACTATGTATTTGAAAAACAGTTCATGACTGTCGCCAACTATTGACGTAGATGTATTGTCAGAATATAAACACATGATAGGAATAAGAAAAATGGTTGTAAATGAAGTAAACAGGAAGTTGTAATACGCTTGCAAAGTCATAAATTACCGAAGGACGTAGATGGAGAATGGATGTACAGTGTTGCCAGATAATCAGGCGGAGAGACATGTAAGTATAAACATGGCCACCTCGAACTCGATGCACATCGCACATCGTCGTGGCATGCTTAGCACTGAGTTACCCAAGAGTTCCTGAGGCAAAATGGTCCACGCCTCTTTCAGAGCACGAATGAGTATCTGGTTGGTTTCTGGAGGGGAGTTTCCCTGCTACAATGCATCTCCGCATTGCATCTGGAGAGCATGCTGGTCAGTAGATGCGATGAATTGTCTCAGTCTCCAGGAGTGTCTGCACTGCTTTCGTACAGTTGTCATCCGTGAATAGAAAGTCTTCGCCTGCTGCACCATGGAACAATCGAACATGACGTAGAAAAACTTCGTTGCAATATCGTTTACCAGTCATACTCCCATTTTCCAGAACCTGTACCTTAGTGCGTCCAGCAATCATGATCCCTCCCCACAGCATGACCCTCACCACCACCATACCTTTCCCCTTTCCTGCGCATTGTAGACTAGCAATCTCGCGGATTCACTTATTAGTTTCTTTAAAAGTGTAACCCATTTCGCGTCTCTTGGCAGCCATGCCCATCAGCGAAAAACTTCAGAGATTATCACGCAGCGTCGACACGAGCTCCACCAAGAGAAGCTGCCGTCTTGATCTCGCTGCTTCTGTTGTGTTAAAAATACCCACGACGCTCTGGTAACATTCCCCATTTTCTCAGCTTTTGATATTAATTTGTTAGATTTCAAAAATGACGAGCAGCGCCTAGTAGTAATGAAAGTGTTCCAGCAAGCGCTCCTTGTGATGAGCTTAATGAATAAGATTTGGGTACTTGACTTACTTCGTTCTGTAAAGAGTTTCCGGATAGCAAAAGTATATAAGGAAGAGGGTCAGTGGAAACCTAACCCCATTTCCCCCATAGGATCAATGTTTCAGAGGTTTCCGTTACAGTGGTGGTCAAAATTATAAGGACAAGGGAAAAAAAATCGCCAAACTTGGCTACAGTTGGCCTGAAAATTATGCAAATTTTATGACTGGAAACCAAATTATAAATGCAGCATTTTTTTATTAGTTTTTATGGAAATATAAGGGAAATTCATATTCATAAAATATATTTTGGATTTAAACAGCAATTTGATATGGACAAAATTATAAGGACAACGCTATTTATGCGTTCTAAAAACCAAAATTTGCATGTTTTTTGTTCTGCACGCGGCACTCCCAGACGATATAAATGTGTAGTAAGCGATTGCGAACGTCGTATTCTATTTTTTCAGTCATGCCACCAGGTGCGAAACTTTTAGTTTGAGAAAGGGAATGTGATTACTTTTAAAAGTTCAGGACTTACTGTACGTCAAATTTCAATAAAGCTGAATAGATCGAGAAAGGTCATTTATAATTTTCTTAAAAATTCCGGAAAATATGGACGGCAAAGACATACAGGTAGGCTATCTTCTGATTCTGTGCGTGTGAAAAGACTGAAAATAAGGGAGCTTGTTCCAAAAATCAAACATCAACGGAAATTAAACGGGAATTAAACTTACGATGCAGTGCTCGAACTATTCGATGTGTTTTACAAAAAGAAAAAACGGTTCATTATGCAAAATTTATGTCACGACCGCCTCTTATAAAAGTTCATAAAAGACAGAATGGAGTTTGCCAAAAAATGCATTACTTTGGGGAAAATGTGGGATGATGTTATCTTTTCCGATGAGAAAAAGTTTAATTTGGATGGACCAGATGATTTTTGTTACTTCTGGTATGATCTCCGTAAAGAAAAAGAAATTTTCGCAAAGCATAGATTTGGAGGTGGCTCAGTAATGGTCTGGGAAGGTTTCGCAATTAGTGGAACTACTCCAATAGTTTTTGTGCAGGGCAGAATGATTTCTGAGAGTTATGTTGATTTATTGGGCAATAATCTTTTACCAGAAGCACCGTTAATTACGAGGGGAGACTATTTGTTCCAGCAGGACAATGCCTCAGTACATGTTTCTCAAACTTCGAAAGCATGGTTTGATGCTAATTTCGTGAAATTACTTGACTGGCCGGCTAGAAGCCCTGATCTAAATCCAATGGAAAATCTGAGGGGTATTCTGGCACACGGAGTATATAAAAATGGTATTCAATATCAAAATAAGCAAGAACTCATGTCCTTCATCGAAAACGCCTGGAAAAAAAATTTCTAAGAACGTTCTGAAGGAACTGTTAAACTATGACGTCAAGACTCACAAAAGTGATTGAGAAGAAGGGGGAAATTATTAATTATGAGTGTGTTTCAGGCCAAAAACATTCGTTGTCCTTATAATTTTGTCCAGTTTTTACAATCACATTTTTTGTTAAATACGGCAATACATTCATATTTTGCTTTTTCCAATGTTTTGCATTCTACAATGATTTTGCTGGGGATATACGCAGAACCCTACTTATATACAGAGTGGCAAGCAATGAAATGAATAAAATGGCTGTAAAATTCATATGCGTTTATTTGGGGTATTTAAAATTTTTCCAAAAGACTATTTACAAAGGTGATACCTATTATCACACAATTTGCTGAAAAGATTAACACTTTGATAGCACTGGTTTAAAGTTATTGAGTTCTCTAATCTTCATATAGAAAGATATCCACGGGTAACACAATAATTCACTTTCACACTAATATAATATTAAGCACTTTATCTGAATATTTACTAATCTTATTTCACTGTTAATTGTTTGTTATCACTTCACTATTACACTATAGCTCATTTTGATTTTAACTATTAATTCACCTAGGTAACTAGTTTACTGGTAATAACCTTTCCACTTGTATGCACTTGTAAATTTACTAAGAATAACCTTTTCACTTGTATGCACTTGTAAAGAATACAATACTCATCCTATATTGTAATTCACTTATATCACTTTTACTCACTAAGCAATTCATCCTAATATAAGTATGCCATTTGGCTTTAAACACCTTGTACGAAATTGAATATTAAATATGATAAGTCACAATTCGCACGTCACTAATTAGTCTTCACTTCTTTCTTCAATTAATCAGGTATTTTGGCCCATCCAAAATTAAGAAAATAAAAGAGTTCGCTACTTACAAATTGAAGGCGCTCGAAGTCTTCACCTTTGAAGTACTCTGCGTTGATTCGTTGTAACCGCTTCACCTTGTAGATTACAGCTGAATAATACTGAAGCACTTTTAATCCATGAATCAATGAATTGAATATGGCGGGTCACTTACTCGTCATATGATGTGTCGTTCCCACAATACTTCGCGAGAACAAACTTGGGCTTCTAATAATTCAAACTTTAATTCACGTAAGTTCGTTCCTTCTTACAGTTAACGTAAACACATAACTAAAGTTCGTACAATAAACGTTGACTCTTCTCGACGTTATTATCCTCTCGAACTTTAATAATCCGTTGAAATAAATATTTCTTCCTATAGTTCAAATTGCTAATTATCTTTAGCGAGTATTTAATTTTCGATTAGAATATTATTTGGTATTTATTACCTTTATATAATCAGCTACAATGTTCAATTATTCGCTAACTTGGAGAATAATTCCACTTAGCCACATCTTGGCATGGAGCGTTCCACTTCGATGAAAGGGTTCAGGCTACTCGAAATAACTTCAATATTCGAAAACAGTTCAAATGCTTATTCGAAGAATTTTATTTTCCACATATCACATTTGCTTTAATATTCCTTAGTTTCTTGAGGTGTTAATTTACTCTATTATTTCTAATTATTTTTCAATTAAGAAATCTTCTCGAAATAATTATTTTAATTATTTCTACTTAACGAACCGTTATTCAAAAGTTCCTTCTGACGATATATTTCCTTGTGTTCTAACACTTCCTTTGTTCGTGTCTTCTTTAGACCAAACTTCTTCCAGTCCAGGAATTTAGGTTCAATTCAAATTCACACCGCAATAGCTTCTCTCGGAATTTGTATTCGTCTTCCCTTTCCATCAAACTTTAGCTTCTAACAGCCTTACTTTCGATAGGACTCATTTCGCTTGAGTTCTCAGTTCATACTAACCAAACTCCTTAATCAATGGTTCGATCCATTCTGAACTAACCGCTAACAGCTTAGGAATCAAACCGTTCCTCATTGAACACACTTTCTCCGGCATTCAACTTCGCTCTCCAATACCAACTGTCCTAACACCAAGTCATACTTCTATGACGTCACATTGACTTCTCATTACACACGCCAAAATTTGAATATTTAAATCTTCTGCGGATCAATTCCATTTCAAAATAATAAAAAAAATTTCTTTCAAGCAATTTTCACATGCATATTATTTAAACAACTTTAACTTAAAATAATTAAATTATTTTATTTTAATAATTTAATATTCCGCAGCAGATTTCTAGCATAAAAAAGCATTTTATGTATACATTTCACTTTATTTACTTCAGAAATAATTTTTTTTTTGTGAAATTTTCAGTTGTCCTTATAATTCTGACCACCACTGTAGTCCGGGGTCTTCCAGTAACGTAACCCGCGGTTAACGAGAAATGACTGTACATTTTTATTCATTTTGGATTAATGCGTAAATACGGACCTCGAGGAATAATGACACTTTTCGAGCAGCTGCTTCACTTAACGTAATTCCAGGCTGTAGATTATTAAGTGTTTATCAAGAAACAGCCTAAAATTGGTAAGAAGAGACAAACACAATTAACGAAAGCCCTGCTTATAGATACAATAGATAGTTGGAAACGATCTACATTAATTAATATCTTACAGAACCTGGAAATTTCGGATTTACCTTTACAAGTTTTATTTAACTATGAATTCTGTTTGTACAAAATGGATCTTAATGAAGACGAGGAAGCTGATAATGTATTCTGCAGGTGTAACAAACCTTCTAAGAACCAATACATTACCCCTTCCCGGAGTTCAATCCGAGTTCAATAATATTAGAATCACATTATTTATAGCTACAGGACTTCTTTCGTCAAAAATAGCGTTCAACTTTTCTATCTGTTGATAAATCACTAAATATAGAATTAAGAATAATTCAAATTTTAAAAAAAGGAGGCTTGTCCGGGACTTGAACTGAGGACCAATCGCATTCTACAAGCCCGTTTCACGTAAAGAATGAAGTCACAAAACGCGGAGGGATATATACTTCGTGGTGGTCTAATGGATAAAGCACTGAGCTTGTAAGACGAAGGATGCTGGATTGATTCCTCTAACTATCAATTTTTTTGTTAATCTCTTTATTCATATTTTTTTTTGTCTTTTTATTTTCGTTTATTTATTTTTTCACCTGTTTTTCCGTTTTAGTCTTCTGATAAGATCAGCAGACTAATATTCCCGTTTTGTCTGTCCCGTAGACAAGCATCATTAATATATCATTAAATTATCATTAATGTTATTAAATTATCATGAAGCACAACAATCGCAACAATTGCGTCTTTTGCATGAGCAATAATCACATTTATAATAATAAGGAAATTAAAGCAATATCAATTATATTTGCTTAGCAGAAGACGTTGCGAAGCATTGTGATTGCTTTACTAATTGCTTTCCCTACCTTGTTTTTTAGTCTTCTGATCTAGATCAACAGACTAATATCCCTGTTTTGTCTGTCCGTCTGTGAACAAGTATCATTAAAATCTCATTATATTATCATTAAAATCTCATTAAATTTTAATGATTAAATTGTTATGATTGCACAAAAATCATAACAATCGCAACAATTGCGTCTTTTGCATTCGCAACAATCACATTTATACTGATTGTTGTGATTGTCAAAAAGCGCAATTGTTGAATTTACTGGAAATAAAGACAAGGAAATTAAAGCAATATCAATGATCAGAAGACGTTGCGAAGCATTGTGATTTGTTTACTAATCGCTTTCCCTACCTTGTTTTTTTTTTTTTTCATTGTTTTCGTTTTTGATTTATCTTAGCTTGTTACTGTCCTCCAAATGAGAGTTGGCCGCCCTGTTTTTGTGAGATCTGCGCATGTATGATCGATTAGTCTGGTCAGGCACTTCCGTCTGATTTAATGACAGGACGCCGCCATTACGGTAATCGCTTGTTACTTTGCAAAAGAGCATTATATTTATAAATAATATATATTTATTTATTTATATAAATACTTATTGTTAGCAACTGGTATTGAAATAACGCTAAATAGTCGAGAGAAGTTTTAATTTAACGTTATCAACATGTCTTTCTCAGTGAAAACAGACGACGGCGTCCATTGTGACAGGATTGTAATTGATCAGCTACCGGAAGGGCTGCGCAGTTCAAACTTCCGCCGGCCATCTCTCATTTGGAGGACAATAATCAGTGTTCGCTGTGAAAAGTTCACATCCAATTGATGTGTTCGTATCGCTCATACTAATAGAAGAATCAGAGTTTAAATTAATGATTATTATCTGTTCTTCACGATCTATCAAGCAGTTCAGATTCTAAAATTCGTCTTCCAATTTGGTGGTGTATACTAAAGAACTCCTCCGAATTTCCGCTGCCACTTTCAAAATATCTATTCAAATAACACTATCAACATATCTGTGGTGTCAAGTGATTATATCATCACTGTCCCACAATCATGAATTTCTAGCCGAGACTGGTATGTAAAATCACACAATTGTAATGTTTTATACTATCGGGGTATTGCGGGAAATACTAGGCAACTCCGGATCGGCAGTAATTTCTTTCAATGCATTTCCAACGGTTGACATTTCGTTTGAAAAAACATTCTATGCATCTTACCTCCGATTGCAGTACGTAAAAATGAATCACACATTTTTATCAGAACGTGATATATTTGCTTTCGCTTCTCGTCTGGTGTATGTAAAATTCTCTCCTTTTGAACAAAATTTGCATAAGAAGACCTCACCTATATTCCTTTTAAAAACGTGTTTTTTGAATGACTTCATGAACAGTCGTGTGATGTTCCAACTCTCTTAACTTGGACTAAACCATGTGAAATTATTTATTTGGCACTGCTGTGTATCGATAGATCACAAACGGATTACACCATCGTGTTCAGAGGCCCAAACACTATGGGAATGGGGTTTTTTCAGGGGCCAACGCTCTTCCATGTTCGAGATATTTTGCATTGTTGTCATTGCACCCCTAAAAACTCCCGAACGAAAGGTCGGATCGATCAACGGACTTCACCAGAGGCCCAAACAACGTAGGAATAGGGTATTTTCATGGGCCAACGTCCTCCACCTCCCCCATGTTCGAGATATCTGGCATAGTTTTGATTGGATTTCCTCTATTCGCTTAAATGTTAGAAATACAGCCATACCACCTCGGTTGTCAGCTATAGCTTGATGGTTAAGGTTTAGAACTCATATTCTGAAGGTTATTGGTTCAAATCCGTATATCTCTTTTTTTTTTTTTTTTTTTCTCTTAATCTTTTTTTATCATGTTCGCGTGGGGTTTTTTTTTTTTTTTTCCCAATTTTTTTTTTTAATTTTTTTCCTAACTTTCTTTTTACTTTTCCTTTTGTTAATATTATCCATTAATGCAAAGGACCAAACACACAAAAACAATAGTTGTATTTTTTTTTCCTTTTGTTATTGTACTTCCTTTTTTTATATTTTTTTTTATTATTATGGGTAGCCCTTAAATTAATGCTTTAACACAAAATTATATTCACTTGTTTTTTCTTTATTTTTTCATCAATCAATCAGCATAGAAAAATAGAATCGTTAAAATTAAAAAAAGAAGAAAAAAATAAAAAAAAAAAATAAATAAAGGGCCTGTCCGGGAGTTGAACCCGGGACCTCTCGCACCCGAAGCGAGAATCATACCACTAGACCAACAGGCCTGCTGTTTAAAAACATGCATTGTCATTTCACTAATGTTATAAAAATCACTCGGCCTAGAGATTAAGAATAAAAATGTTTGTCCTGAGTTGAGCCTCGGACATCTGCACCTAAATGATACTCACTATATCACAAGTCCTCGGTCACAGAAAGTCCATTTCTATTTTCTGTATCTTTAAGGCTATTATTCAGAAGTTAAGAGAAACAGTACCTGTCCGGGACTTAACCCAACAAATGTGCAATAAAAAGTTTACTTTCAACATAAAAAAAGAGAGCTTTTAATCTCCCGTCGGAATTTTCAACTCGTCCGTACGATCAAAATTAACAGACATCTTAAGATTTGGATACAAATTGTTAAGAAATAAATTCCACGCTAATAATAACTCTCACAAGTCAGTCGTTGAAATGCCAATGTTTTTGTCAGAGAAAAGGAATCCGAAAATTCAAGAAAATTCCTATGAGTAAAAGACTGATAATTTTATTTTTCTATTTCACCATTGTTATCAGTTAGTATCCCTTCAAGAAGTATCTGAATTGCCACTACACACTAGTCATAGTGTAGTCAAGCCGCTGTTTATCGTGGTTTTTCTTTGAGAAAATTACCCAAACATTAAAACAAAAACAAAAAAAGTTGTATTTTTGCATATTTTTCAGGTTCGGACAGCCAGAGGGTACATTGCACCCAATGTCGAAAGCTTCTGATTGGTTCACTAAAAAGCCCCTCTCCAACAGCAAAGCATTAATCTGACATCCTAAAACTCATTTAAAACTCTAATCCAAGTAGGATTATAGAAGAATAAATATTTGTTTTTATTCGCCAACAATAATAAAAGTATTTATTCTTCTTAATTACTACTTCTGAAGTAAGTTTCAGTATGTCAGATCAGTGCTTTGCTATTGGAGAGAAGCTTTTGAGTTAACCAATCAGAAGCTCTCGACATCGGCTGAAAGTAGCCTATGGAGTCCAAACCTCAAAAACATGCAAGAATACAACTTCTTTCGTCTTAATGTTTCTCCTAAAATTCTCAAAGATAAGGGAAAAAGGGTTTCCCTAAGATGGGCTTTCTGGAAGTCTTTTAAAAATGCGTTCTGAAAACTTTTTATTATTTCTTTGGATCTTTTGCTCAAAGAAAAACCACGATAAACACCAGCTTGACTGTAACTGTTCCCAATGCTAAAACTAACGGACCACAGCAATGGGCTCTTTGAATTGTGACATAGGCTGCGGCAATACTTATTGACAGTTGCGTAGCTAGGGTTTTTATAGCTCGAGATGCGTGATACTGTCTAACCCTCAATAAATATTATAAGTAAATACTGTAGTCTAACCCCCCGCCCCCCCCCCAAAAAAAGGGTTTGCTTATTTTTCAAACTGTTCCCTCCCCTCAAAAAAAAATATAACAATAGATGTGCTATTTCCCTTTTTACCTTTTTCCTTCTTCAGCAGTTTTGTCCGAGGCCCTTTCCCCAATTGTGGGCCAGTATGGCCAGTTCAGTGTGGCCATATTTCTAAAATCGCAATGCGGGCATAGGCGTAACTAGGGGGGAGCCGGGGGGGGGAGGTGGTCACCCTCCATGGCCACCCCCTGAAAAATACATTATATATTATAAAAGCATTATTTTGTCTGTCATAAGACTTTACGTTTTTCCAATTTTGTGACCAAACTATAAGAGATAGAGTGGTCATGTAAATGGATAAAATGTAGATCTTTTTAAGACAAACAAAATGCTACAAAAATCTTTCGAAAAAAGTTTTTGGTTTCCAAGATGGCGCCTTTTAAAGGGTCAAATTTTGACTTTTTCTCAATTTAAACGAAAAGTATAAAAGATGGAAGAGAACATTATATTGAGAAAATGTTGGTATTTGAAAGTTCTATCGTACGATATATCACTTATTCACAAACGCTTCAGCGTTTGCCAGATAAATGCAAAAATGTGAATTTTCGGTGTGTGACGCCGACCCGCAATAAATCCGAGTTATTCGGAGAAGCCACAACGGGCTGGGAAGTTATATATTCTCCGACGACCGCAACATTAATTTGCTAAATAAATAGAATTTTTTTTTTGAATGCTATATATGCAAGGGTTCCGGAGTGAAGCGACGGTACCCGGCTATTATTATTATTTATTATAAAAACGTATATTATAAAACGTTATTCTGTCTGTCATTCTGTAAGCAAATGCTAAATTACAAATTACTAAAATGTTACTGAAATAGAGAATCTATTCATAAAAAATGAAAATATATTAAACAACTGTCCAACTATACTGATTGGCGACGTAAATATAGATATTTTCAAAATGAATAAAAACAATGTAGTACAGAAATACGTAAAACTTATGTGCAATAATGGTTTCAAAACTCGTCTTTACGGAACAACAAGAAACTATACAATTCATGGAAATACGAAAACAAATATAGATCATATTTTCATAAATAAACATGATATCAAACACTAGGAATAATATGTAAGGAACGAATCGGATAACAGTTGAAAATGAGAAAATAACACATCCAAATATATAATCTATAAAGAACTAATCAATGATGTTAACAAACCAAAATTCATGAAAATCTACATATATAAAAAGAGAAGTCCTGACTCACTCACTCACTGACTCATCAACGCTCACTCAAACCCTTGGATCTAGAAAGCTGAAATTTTGCACAGAGATTTCCTTTATGATGTAGACAAGGAATAAGGCCGGATTTTTCGAAATTCGAGATAGGGAATAATCTGGCAAACTGACGATGAAGTGTATGGCGGCAACCCCAGGTGTGTGGCGCCAACCCGCAATACACCTGAGTTAAGTGGAGAAGGGCACAACGGGCTGGAAAGTCGTATATTCTCCGATCTCAATATTAATTTGCTAAATAAATAAAGTTTTTTTTTTTTAATGCTATATATGCAAGGGTTCCGGAGCGAAGCGACGGTATCCGGCTAGTATTAGTATAATTATTTAATATTTTAAATATAAAAATAAATTAAATTAAACATTTTTTAACTTATTGGCATTGTATGCATTATTTGCAACAATAAAAATGCAATTATTCGAAGGTATAAGTTTAAATTTTAAATTTCTCCGCTTTTTTCAAGCCCCTCCCCTCTCCCCGAAATATTCTGTAGTAGTACAAATCATTCAAACAATAGATCACTTTATCTCCAAAACTCGTTAAAAACGCCTGCCCATAAACGGCAAACGAAACTTGCACAGCAAAAACTTATCAACTATTTTATTAAAAAATAATGTGTTCGAAGGTTGTATGAAAACTGTTATACGGCACACAAAAAAAAAGAAGAAATTCGTAGATTATGGATTACTATTTCCTTGTAAGCTCAGCGATCTCTATTGCAAAGCATCGTAACTATTTTCTACATTTCTGCAAAGCAAAGTAGAAGAGAACAAGATTTTCGATATTTTTTTTTTTATTCTTTTGATCTTTAACATATCCATGTACTGTTCTTATTATTTTTATATTATTCAAATTTTGTAAATATAATCCATGTCTTAGAGTGGCTTTGGACATGGGAAAGAAAATGCCTGGGCGAGAAAAACGAACTGCGGTCGCATCGTTTTGCGCTCGTTGACAATTCTCTTCCCCGTCAAATGAGACAAATTTGTAGCAATAGCCGGTCTTCCTAGTAATTCAGAAATACATATTCCATCACCCTGTCTCTTAAAATAATGTAAAACGAGTTGGCTGTGAGGTCTTACAGAAACCTCTTCTTATGACTCCGCCATATTGCTTTCTGCAGGAAAGAGTTCTAGGATCAAGTAAGTGATCCGTTTTTCGCCGTATGTGGTAATTCTTCTTTCTCTGCGCGTACAAGAGTTTATTAATAATGTATTGTGATTTTTAAGTAACTCAAAGTTTGTTGCTGTAAAAATAAATGGTAAGTTGTAGACAAATATATTGTTACTAGCTGTACCCGGCATGCGTTGCAATGCCACTCAAAGAAAGAAAGGGTTCGTGAGAAGGGCCGTAAATATAAGGTCCCAGTGTCGATCGGGGGTGGGACAATTAGGCTCTTGTGTCGCCATCTCCACCCAAGTGTGGTGGACCTGTCCCCCATAGGAGAGCGAATTTTTATCTTTTTCCAATTGACTTAGGGGCCCCGAGAAGGGGCCCTAAATATAAGATCCCGGTGTCGATCGGGGATGGGACACTTAGGCCCTTGTGTCGCCATCCCCTCACCCAAGTGTGGTGTCTCTGCCCACGTAGGAGAGTGAAGTTTTCCCTTTTTGCAATAGACTTGGGGGGAGGGGGCGAGAAAGGGCCCTAAATATAAGGTCCCGGTGTTGGTCGGGGGTGGGACACTTAGGCCCTTGTGTCGCATCCCCCCCACCCAAGTGTGGTGTCCCTGCCCCCATACGATAGTGAAGTTTTCCCTTTTGCAATTGACTTGGGGGGGGGGGCGAGAAACGGCCCTAAATATAAGGTCCCGATGTCGATCGGGGGTGGGACACTTAGGCCCTTGTGTCGCATCCTCCACCCAAATGTGGGGTCCCTGCCTCCCATAGGAAAGCGAATTTTTCCTTATTTGCAATTGACTTAGGGGGCCCGAGAAGGGGCCCTAAATATAAGGTCCCGGTGTCGGTCGGGGGTGGGACACTTCAGCCTTTGTGTTGGCTTCCTCCCACCCAAGTG
>JAFIDM010131555.1:0-14602 GCA_023159025.1 Thereuonema tuberculata
TTGAGGATGCTCACATTTTCATTTTTATCTATGTGGATGAACCGGACATTCCGAGAAATCCCGAGTCTCCGAGATGCTCTCATTTTCATTTTCGTCTATGTGAATCAACCGGAAGTCAGTGACTTACGATCAAACATGACGTCTCCGAGAGGCGCTCGCGGTCACGGGTGGTGAGAAAATTATCTCAAAATCCAAGATCACGTGATCACAGATTTGATAGAGAAGTTAAAAAAAAAAGTAATAAAATAAGCTTTAATTCAGAAATTTAATGTTTTTATATATTTATAGCAGTAACATTATTTTAAAGTCCCCAGCACCAATGAATGAACCAGCATTTCATAATCAACCTGCGCAGTACACTACTGTTAGAATGAGGAGATTAATCTAATCACGTTCAATTCACTTGTTTACATTTTGATCGTTTGTATTTTTTTACCTACATAATTGTGGCTTTTACTTAATTTCCAATTCATATTATTTGTTATTATTATGGCCTCGAGGTTGAAAGGAATTCAACGTAAACCTGTTATCTTGAGTGTTGAAAAAAAAAAAACATTCTTTATTGCACTACTTAATTAAAATCTTTTAAATAAAGACTTAATTCTACAAGATTGTAAAATGAAATCGAAGAAAACCAGAAGCAAACAAGTTTTATACATCGGAAGCGCAGTGGTGCCTCAAAGGAAAAAATGCACAATGAAAAACTCACCAATGAAAAAACTAGTGAGAAAATTCATGTGCCAGCGATGTTTGGATTTATGTAAACATCGAATCGTGAATATCATGAAATTTTTGTTGAATCGACAAACAAAATAAATCTAAACTTGATACGATATAGTTGATGTACAAACTTTAGAATGCTTGGAACTTGAGTAAATTAAAGTTATTAGTTAAAAAAGTCAGCATTTCTATAAATTTAGTCAGTTACAGTAACATCTCTTGCCGTGCGGTGACAGCCTTATGGTCAAGGCGGCGGCCTGCCACGAGGCTGATGTGCCTGGGTTCGAATCGCAGTACCGACATGGATGTTTACTTCCTTTCTTGTGTGTTTGTCAGCTTTCTTTCATTGGCTCTAAATTGCGTTTGGGAAGGGGTTAATCCATCATTGTTGCAGCCTGTAGATAATATCAAACTGAAAAAGGCTTCAAGAGGATCCATTCAGCGATTATTAGGAGAGGACACACACACAGAAATGATCCTCATTTTTCTAGAGGAAAATAGCTTTTCTAAATTAAAAATTAGAAATAAATAAATAAAAAAAAGAACTTGTCAACGGCTCGCAGGCGAGCTGAAACTGTAGTTTTTATCCTTTTAATATGTTAAAAAAATGTTTAATCTTAAAATGTGTATGTTGGCTTCATTAAATTTTTTCAATTATGATAATTACACCTCACACACGTTCATGCCGTATGAGAGGGGGGTCCAGTAGGTATATTGGTCCGGGGCCCGAGAGATACAGAGGGGCCCATGACTGAAGGACCATTTAAAAAATTATGCATTAAAATGCATAATACATAAACATATAAATAAAAAAGAAATATGTTAAAAATATAAACAAAAATAAGAAAAACTATTTTTTTTTCAATTTGATCAACATCTTCATCTATTTTTCAGATTTTCTTGTAGAATATTTTTAATGCACATTAATTAGCCTCAATTGTTTTTTTTTAATTTCAAAATAATTTTGCAAGTCTAAGGGCCCCAAATGGGTTTTGTACCGCCTTGAAAGATTTCTCTTGGAGGCCCTGCACACGGTAAATTGCTTAATTGAAAAATTAGAAAGTTTACCTGATTTACAGAAATCTTTTTCTCGATAGATAAATGGTCAGAGCATTGGAAAAGAATCTTTTTACAGTTGGGGCATCCAGCTTTAAACTTCGTGTGAATACAAGGTGAAGATTAGGAGATATTTGCGCTTATCTCAAGATCAGACAGTCGCTTTGGGAAGAGAAAGGAAGGGATATAAAGAAGAGTAACAATAATGAAGAAAGACACCAAGGGATTGAAGAGGAAATGAATGTGACAACGGACACGGTCCACAAAGAAGAAGAAGAATGGACGGAACGGGCAGAAGTCACCTCCAAGGACGGCTATCAGAGAACCATTACAGAGAATTTCTAATTGAGGGGTAGAACGTGGTGGAAACTAAAGCTTAGAGTTAATACGGTAAAAGCGTTAATTTAACACACGAAATAGTAATAAAAATAATAATGTCCAAAGACAAAGAACAATAAAAAAATAAAAACTATCGAGAATTTCCAATTGAAATAAAACGATTATGTTACAATGATACTTATAATTCTTGGGACACTTTACACCTTTACAAATCGCTTATTATGTTAACTATCAAAACGAAGTATTTCAATATTTATGCAATCTTTCTTCTACGAAAAGTATTTGAACAGCTCTTGGACAAAATTTTACCAGTTTTAACAGGTTTCTGATTTTGGGATTCTACTACAACTACTGCTGTTTCTATTAATAATATTAATTAATTAGTATATTAACATATATATTATTAATTTTCATTAATAGAAAACAAACTAAGTCAGAATGACAAACGAAAACGAGTTATTCTATAGCTATATTTCAAAACGAAGATTTTTAACTACTATAATTAAGGTCCTGACTCAAGCAAATGCAGGCGATTGCAAACCTTTTACATATTTCTTTTTCCAATGCACCTAAAAATCCTGAAAATTTAAATAGGAACTTGTGAAGCATCTGGGATTTCTATTTTCTTGTTCTTAATTTTCAAAATATTCTGTAATTATTCAAAAACAATGAATTTTTTGGGAGTTTTTGAGTTATTACTCGGTATTTTCAACTCAAAAAAAATCTTGATAAAAACCTAAAAAAATGATAAAAAATTTGTAAAATAATGTTTTGTATTTAAAATACAAAATATTTGTACTGTTGCACCAATAATAAATATTCTAAACTCAAATCATTATTTTACGAATTCTTTATCATTTAAGGTTTTTGTCATTTTTTTTGAGTTGAAAATACTGAGTACTACCTCGTAAACAACCCAAAAATTGATTGTTTTTGAATTTTCATTTAATTAACTAGCCCCCCCCCCCCCACGTTTCCCCCTGGTAAGTATGCGATACACCAAGAAGACTCGATTCCAAGCGGTGATTTTCATTTGAATGTAGTCCCCGTGGCCTAATGGATAAGACGTCTGACTGTGGCTCAAAAGGTTACAGGTTCGATTCCCGTTGTCCATCTCGATACTGCGTCTTTCAGCGTCATCCATGAAGTTCCGGCAATCGTTTCCGTATTTAGGTTAATGTTAGTTGATGAATTAATAGAGGAAATCTACACATTACTAAAATCTTTAGTCCATTAGATCACTTTAAATTCTATTTTATTCCATCACGATATTTCGAACGGGTCTTCTCGACCATTCTTCATCAGGTGAATTAATACGTAGAAGGGAATTACTATTTAAGTTACTCCTCTTTTCATTAATGTAAACAACAGAATTTCACTAATTACAGTTGACAATATTAATGTATCACATTATATAGCAATACAATGATAAAATGATGAGAATGATATCGTATATATTATTAAAACACTTGTCTACATAACTAATTGTCTTAAAATTTCATTGTCTTAAAAATTTGTTTTCACTGTCCTGTTTTATTTAGATATTTTTTTGAATATACCGAGGGAATTTTTTGATACTTTGAGAGTTTTATGTTTGTTTATACAGTATATTCATAAGTGTTTATGTAGCAAGATTCTAACAGGAGTCTTTCTATTTCATCATTACATTTTTGCGCTACTCCGATATTTATTGGATCTGGGTTGTGTTCCTCATTTATGGCGTGAAAAACCCAGTCTGATAAATTAGGTTGCTTGTTATTGTACGCCCTTACGTTCTCATATAGTCTTTCCTTTAAAGTTCTGGCTGAATTTCCGTAATGTATTTTGTTACAGTCCCTACATTGAAGTTTATATATAATTCCCATATTGAATTCGTCTTCGTTGTTAGGTCTTTTATTCAATTTCATCAATTTGTTGTCTTTAAAAAAGACAATTTTAATTGATTTTTTTCAGAGCATGATTTTCTAATTTCATTACTGATCCTTGTGCCAATTGGGAAACGTACATAATTATTGTAATTAGAAATTTTTCTCTTAGTTTGAACCTTCTTTTTCAAAAAGTTAACAAACTGGATTATCTGGACTTAACAATTTTACGTAAATGCAATAAGAACTTATCATGTGAATTCTATGAAAAAAACTTAAAAAGTAAACAGACCTTGAACTTTCACTCCAATTTAAACAACAAAACAAAAATAGCAATTATTTGGAACAATCTAAAAAGAATAACAAATTATACAGAGGATCAAAGAACATGGAAAAGTAAAATAGAAATTATGAAAAATAATTATTACATGAATGAATACCCTATAACATATGTCAATAAAATCATTAAAAAATTCTTATATAATATATATAATTATATAATATAATTATATTGCAATTGTTTCCTTAATAGATATCTACAGTTGATTAATACGAGGAGATGCTGTAGTGTTTTTATTTCTTTGTTTTGTTTATATTGTAGCTTTGTTGTAATATATTTCTTTAATTTGAATTATTATACTTCACTTCTGTTCGTTAAAATGGAAGAAAGATATATATTTTATTTTTTCTCCTGAAGAAAATACCCGTTCAGGGTGTAGAAATATTGAGAAACCATAAAGATGTTTAATGTTGTGAATTATAAAAGGATAAATTCGTTTTTTTGTTCCCCCCATTTCATTTAATAGTAAGTTTTGATTTAAATGTCAAAAGAAGTAAAATTTTTTCTTGCAATGGCGCTCGATTGAAATTATGAATTTTGATACCAGGTGTCGTCTTAAATATGTCAGTTCAGTTTCGTTGCTTAGCAACATACATCAGTTTGTGAAAAACTCCGAATCGAAATGTTTGGATACAGCCAGATAGACGATCTCCCGTAGGCAGTATTCCATTTGTGTAAAGATGGTAGCACACCGTAAGAAATATTCGTCATACGCATCGTGTTCGGAATTCTGATTTATCCAAAAGGTTATATAGATGAGTAATATTAATTCTATCATTTTCCCTTATAGATCTTTTTGAAGGGCGGAGATTTTTCGATTGGACGTCAACGTTCGAATACCACTATCTGGATGAGGCGGCAATTACGAATTGCCAGTTATTTTGAAATGTCAAAGTACTATTCAAAAGTCAGTATACTTTCGGAATAGATAAATTTCTTTTGGAGAATCGACTTCCTCAGGTATCAGTCGACGAGGAATTAGGCATTGGAAATCCAGACGGACGAGATACATGCATTAGAATGTTTCTCTCGTAGATTTCATAAATCAGGATTAGAAATCTATTTCTACGTTCAAAGCTTCACGTTCAACAATTCTGGGAATTGTATTTGTAAGGAACGTCTGATGGATTAAGTGTCAACGAATAAGTATTTTTGGATAAGCTGTCGAAATGGAACACGGCCCTTTCGGATTGAGTGAGCAAAAACAAGTTCGACTGAATTCCACATCAAAGTTAAGGTAGGATAAATCATTTATTGTTTTATTCTGAGAACCCGTAGTGACCTGACGTTAGAAGCAAGGGATTCATAGAGATATCAAAAGAGGAATATTTAGATTTCCGTTTCTGAACTGTTAGATTTAAATTCTTAATTTCGAACGATAGCTAATGCCATTGATATAATTCCACAAAGGAGAATGTGAAACTATTTAAAAGTATTACGCTAAAAGTATTTAAAGTATTACGCTAAGTTTCTGTGATTTATGTTACAAGAGTATAAAGATGTTTTCATAATTCAAGAATTTTCTCAGAAAGGATTTATTGAATTTGATCCAAGATTTTAATGCAACTAACTTTAAGATATTTTTCATTTATGTAAATGTTGTACATCTAGAGAAAATTAACTGTTTAGTTTATTTGAGATTTATAAGCTATTGATTGATAAGTTCTAGAACATAAAGCTAGAGGATTTTATTATTATGTCATGTGAATAATTCATGTTTATGATATACTTAAATTAAGACATAATATGTTGGATGTTATTTATAATATGTTGGATGTTATTTAGTTAACGCTAGAGTTTTGAAATTCAAGTAGTTCTTGGAATAGAATTTTGTTGCTGAATTTAAAGAAAGCTCTAATTAAAATGTTAATATCTAGCTAAAAGAATTTTATTTTGAATTGCAAATATTTTTGTTATCTGTATTATCTTGTGCTCATTGAATACAAAGATTTGTTATGCTTTCAGACGAGTATCTATTTTTTAATGTTAGAATTGTTAGCAACACTGCTACGTCATTGAAAACTTTCACTGCTGTTAATGGGCCTTTATTTTGATTCTGACCTTGCCATTTGAATCTTTTAGCAGTAACATTTAATACTGTAAGAAACGAAGTTTCTGAAAAGATCAATTAAAATTGTCTTTTTGAAGACAACAAATTGATGAAATCGAATAAAAGACCTAAGAACGAAGACAAAATCAATATGAGAATTATATATAAACTTCAATGCAGGGACTGTAACAGAATGTATTACGGAAATTCAGCCAGAACTTTAAAGGAAAGACTATCTGAACACGTAAGGACATACAATAACAAGCAACCTAATTTATCAGACTGGGCTTTTCACGCCATAAATGTGGAACACAACCCAGATCCAATTATTGGAGTAGCGCAAAAATGTAATGATGAAATAGAAAGACTCCTGTTAGAATCTTGTTACATAAACACATATGAATGTATAAACAAAGATAAATCCCTCAAAGTATCAAAAAATTCCCTAGGTATATTCAAAAAGGTAAAAAGATTTGTGGGCGATATCATCATTTTCTGGAAAGGCACCGAAAGACAATTCAAAATTTAATTCAACTATTCATTGGACGATAAAGTAAAATTTGCCCTTCGAAAAAGAAGAAAATAACAAACTGAAATATCTGGACTTAATATTTTTAAGTAAATGCAACAACTTATCTTATGAATTCTACGAAAAAGACTTAAAAATTAAACAGATCTTGAACTTTCACTCCAATGTAAACAACAAAACAAAAAAAAGTAATTATTTGGAACAATCTAAAAAGAATTACAAATTATACTGAGGATCACTTAGTATATTAGATTCACTTACTTTGTTAACCTCTTTTATTGTTTACCTTTCTAGATTTAAAAACCTTTGTTTAATTCCGTAATTTATTATACAGTAAAAAAAATGGAAACAGGAGATGTCCTCGGATAACCCGCGTTTATGATGAATTTGAGAGATTCGCTTTGGAATCTTGCTTAATAAATTGTTGTATATGTATAAATAAAAACAAATCACTTAGAGTTAATAAGGTATCCTTAAATATATTTAGAAAATCATTAATAAAAAACAAAAGATTAAAAAGAATTTTAAAGATTAGTTAAAAGTTCACATGTTTATTCACAAATATTTATTTTAAAATTAATTGTTTATTTGTTTTCAGTTGTTTATGATTGTATTGTTTTCAGTTGTTTATGATTATATTTGATTTCAATTGTTTATGATTATATTTGATTTCAATTGTTTAATTTACAATGTAAGATCTCGCATATGAGAGTTTGTTATAATTTGTAATGTTAGGAATGAGAAAAAGGATTTTTCTCTTTCCTTTTATGTTTCATATTTTGTATTTTTCGTTATTTAAGTTTTAAACATATGGATCTTGAGAAAGTCCTTGAAAAATAGGACGAAATATTGAAGACATGTTGATGAAGTTTGTATTTGTTTGGAATTTTAAATGATAATCAAAGACCCGGCTACTGTTAGAGACCGGCTACTATTTGGCCATGTCCCCTCTGTAGCCCGGCGCTTATTAGAGACCGGCGACAATAAGAGCCTCGGCGTTTATTGGAGCATATACGGTACTCAAATTTAAAACTATTTCTCTTTTCAAACTGATTTTTGATTCTTTTATAGTCTAATCAATTGTACAGTATTTAATTTAATAGAAAACCGGAAACTTAGGATTTTTCTTGCAAGCAGGAACACGTTTGAAAAAAACAACCAACAGCAACCCGTCAAATGTAGACAATTCAAATTGTACTCTTAATACTTTCTAGATACTTAACAGGCTTAATAATTGTCACGATAAATTGTAACGAAAGCTGAATAATTGATCACCTGACGCGTGTGATCGATCATAAATGAGCAAACACAATGTTTTAGTAATTAGTTTCGTCGATCGGTTGTTTGGTCTTCCTTCGTTAAGTATTTTGTCAACACCATCCTCGGCCTGTGGTTCGATTTTTAAGCTCTTAACCAGTGTCCCGCGGAGAGTCTAATTTGCTGATTGCATTTGATTAAAAGTGCATCCGCTGTTAGTCCTTTGGCTTTCGAAAGATGTCACTGGAATTCTTCTCGTTCAAGTCAATTGGTTCGCCTTTTGTCGCATTAAGTAGGTCACCAGATCTCGGTCGCTCTTCTTAGATATGTCTTAAGGCGCCAGCGATAAGGAAGTCTCGTTATATTTAAGTAAACTTTCTTGAGTAAGTCAGAGCTAATTGGTAGAGAATTGATTTCTCATTCTACGTCAAGAGGTTAAGTAAGGAAATGTTTTCGACATGAAAAAAAATCTTCATTTTGATTTTTTTTCTTCAAACGTCTTAAGCACTCCGGGGTGAGGTTTGCTCAATATTTCGGCTCGATTTCCTTGAGCTTTCTTCAGTAGCTGATGAGAATTACATAGATTTTGCTATTCCCACTTTGTCCGTGCCTCGGACAAGCTGTATCGGTAGACTTCTTCCTAGAGAGATTGAGAATACACTTATAAAGCGGGAAGACAGGGGACAGTGTCTCCTCCCCTCCCCTCCCTTTCTGTAAGTCACTGTCCCCTGTCTTCCCGATATATACAGTAAGTGTACTCTCAATCTCTCTAGGAAGAAGGCCATTGATATACAGCTTGTCCGAGGAACGGACAAAGCGGGAGCAGATAAATCTCATCATCTCCTGAAGAAGGCCCGAGGCACTGGACCGAAATATCGAGTAAATCTCACCCCGAAGGGGGAAAATCCCTCAAACAAGGATCTATACAGTATCTTATCCCACTCCTCCTTCAGAACCAAATTGTACGTTTAAGCGTATCAGCAGAGCTGTTGCTTCGCCACTCTAGACAGCGTAGACATCTTCAGTTTGTGTGTATCGTAAAGTTCACTATTTATCTCTGTACTCCTTCAACTTAACTTTCCATCAATTACAATTCTTCGTATGTTATCATTACTGCCATCTCTCTTATGTTTATGTTTATGTAGTGAATGTGGGTGGCAGAGAAGCCAAGCACTGCGACCGGGAGTCTATTGTACTAACTCACGGAAAGAAGGAAAGTGGAGAGAAAGACTGAGAAAATATGGTGGGAGAAGTGCAGGGGAAACGGGAGAACCCCGAGAAAACCTGCCCAGCGCGAATCGTCTACCATCACGAAACCCACATGAGAACCGAACCCGGTACTCGGTACCGGACTCGGTACTCAGAGATGAGAGCCTTCTGTCATAGCGACAACGCCAACCGCGCGGCCCTACCATCCCTCTTGGTCTTCCTCTTACAAGGAACAACTTCGGATTCGAACAAATAAATACGCATCAAAATGCAAAGGAATATCATTTTCTGACCTCTGAATTCACTGATGATAGTCGTTTTTCTATAAACCTCAGCAGTTGTTCACTAGAGGTCTCCGTTCCGTCAAACTTAGAATCCGTCTCTCGCTTGCTGCTACGCTATACGAGACTGTGTAGGTGCCTGTATCGCGTTAAGATTGTTTGTTTATTTTGTGAAACGAAAAATGACTTGAAGATTGAGCTAACATGTTGAGTGAATACGATAAAAGAAATCTACAGTCTCAAGCATCTCACAATGTTTGACGAAAAGACATTAGAAAATATCTTCGATGATTATCATTTCCGAGGTTACAACACATTCTAAAGAAAACTGACTATTGGTAATGAAGTCAGAGACGTCGCACTGTCCTGTGTACAGATTTGGATGCAGATTCGATTCTTCAAGTTTCGAGTGTCATTTGTGCTCAGAGACCTCTAGTGAATAACTGCTGGGGTTTATAGAAAAACGACTATCATCAATGAAGTCAGAGATCAGAAAATAATCATCCTCTGAATTTTGGTTCCTATTTATTTGTTCGAACCCAAAGATGTTCCTTGTTAGTCATTCTGTTTCATGTCCATTCTTTTCATACTCTTTTCATACTATTCTTTCCATTCTTTTCTTACTCTCATAGCATCTAATATTTGAATTTTTACTACATCCTACCTCCCAATATTCAATATTTCACTAATCTCTTATATTTTTAACTTTTTATAATCTTGGCATTGTTTATATGTGATCATTCGATAGAAGCTAATCCAAATTTGGATGACTATCTAGATCTCGATCTCCAAGTCACTGACGATAGCAAGTAAATCTCCAACTTTATTCAAGATCTGGAAGTGATACAGGCAGTTCCCACTTAACGAGTATTCGTTATCCGTCTCCTCGCAGTTATGTCGTCAATAATTGTAATTCTAATACCTTATTTTAAACTTTCCCACGAAACTTTCCCAATTCGTAAAAAAACCCCATGATAGCTAGAAAGTAATGTTATATTAATATCGAGATGGGAGAATATATGAATTCCCACCTCTTTCTCCCCTTTTTCACAACCTTATCACATTAAACCTTCAATCAGTTCGTAAACAAGTACGTGATCAATACAAAAATCACGAAACCATGTCAATTTTCGTGTTTCCTAAGGAGAGGATGAGGAATAGATTTATGCACAAACATATTTTAGTTCTAGTTTTTGCCACCAGGTTGCTATGTGGCGCTATTATGCCTAACAGTATTTTTGTTCGAATCGTTGCACAACAATATTTATGTAGTTCCGAGTGTCGCCTCTAGGGCACTATTTCATCCCTTTTCAGGGTGAGCGGATGGTGAGTCGAGGTTCCAAGGTAGCCAGTATTTTCCGCAGGATAGTAGACTAAAGAGTAACTTTGGTTGAGATCAGTCAAAGAGTGTAAAATTGTGTAGAGAACATGCATACAAACAAACTTTGACTTTTATATACGTACAGATAACGATCCAATTAAGGAATGTGCAGCAAAACTAGAGGAAATTGATTGAAAGACTTGCTCTCTTGCTACAAAGCGATATTAAATGAAAAAATGAATTTCAGGAAACAATCTACCCTACATCCATTTTGTTTTCCATCACAAAAAGAAAAAAAAAATATCAATGTATAAATATGATGAAAAATAATCAGGCCCTTCTAAATATCAGTTATAAACAAACATGGAAAAATGTATTATACATTTAAAAAATACGTTTAAATATGAATAACAAAGATACATTTTCAAATTTGATCGTATGGGTTTTCTATGTTGAGGACCCAGTTGAACATTTTCCTCATGATTTTCTATGATTTTTTTTTTGTCCCCGCGTTAAGTGGATTCACTTACAAGGATAATTTTTTAGTCCCAATTATCGGGTGTAAGCAAGGATAGCTAGTATCTGATATAGTTTTGTAGATCTTTAATAAATCCACTAATGAAGCCTACGCACTTGATTCTCTTCATAAAACTTTAATACACATTATAATAAATATAAAATCGGACTAGTTTCCGCTACGAGAGTAGTCTTCATAAGGCGATCGGCTCTCTTCTTATTTGGTTCTCATCGAAGTTAAGTGCACGTAAAATAGGGACAGTTTTTCTATATCTGTCTGTATCTAATGCACTTTCTCTAATGCTTTTCCTCTATGTATGAAAAATAATTTTATTTTCCTGCGAAAATAGAAATAATTTCTACAATGAAACGTTCGCGACAGGAATCGAACCTCCTGATCCGAAGTGAGATATCTTTTCCATTAGGCCACCGGGACTACATTCAAATCATTGTTGTTAAATATCTTTTATCACTGCCTGTATGTGTGTGTTTCTGTGACCCAATGAGAGAAGAGACAGAGAAAAAAAATAATTCATTACTTTTAGCCTACTAATAAAATTTAAATTCCAATGCTCTTTTTTTTAGCCTACTACAAGCGAAGGCCAGACGAACATTAGATGAAGAAGCTCGCCCTCAGCATTGAACTGAAAATCGTTAGACACATTTCTCGACATGAATGAAGAAATTAAAAATAATATTGAAACACAGAAAAACTTCTGCTTTGAATACTGATTGGTGGATTTTACGTGCAGATTTAAATACACTTATTAGACGACCCACTACACAATAAATTGAATTATACCCATTAAAAAATAATGACAGTTTCGGGGACGTATAATCCGAGGAAGGGAATGGTTATTACAGGTCCCCGAAACTGTCATTATTTTGTAAAGTGTATAAGAATTTTTTAATTCAATTTATTTGTAGTCGGTCGCCTAATAATTCTGCTTAAAGTTCTCTGCATCATCTATTGTCCTCCAAATGAGAGATGGCCGCCCTGTTTTTGTGAGATCTGCGCATGTATCATCGATTAGTCTGGTCAGGCACTTCCGTCTGATTTAATGACAGGACGCCGCCATTACGGTAATCGCTCGTTACTTTGCAAAAGAGCATTGTATTTATAAATAATATATATTTATTTATTTATATAAATACTTATTGTTAGTAACTGGTATTGAAATAACGCTAATAGTCGAGAGAAGTTTTAATTTGGCGTTATCAACATGTCTTTCTCAGTGAAAACAGATCCCGTCGTCCATTGTGACAGGAAAACATAATTGATCAGCTACCGGAAGGGCTGCGCAGTTCAAACTTCCGCCGGCCATCTCTCATTTGGAGGACAATAAAAGATGTCACGTGGTTCTCCCTCCGTTGTTGACGGGGCGTATATGCTAGTATGAAAGTGATAGACATTGGAAAATTAAAATGAATTTCATTTACTGCGATGCCAACAGGAATCCAAATTTTTGGATGATTAACCACCTTCCATGGTTCAAAATTTAACTCCCCTGGATTAAAAAATTGTCATCCCCCACCCCCTCCAAAACAAAAATCAGTTTTTGATAGCAGCATTTACAGAATCGACCTGAATCCCACTGAGCCTGAATTTCTTTAATTTAACGAATTTCATTAGTGCTTTTTTATTAATGAGAGATTTTCCGCAATTGATTTCATTTACTTAACGCGAATCTCTTCCCAGATGTGGAGTTCTCTTTTAAAATTCGACCAGCGTCCCTTGTCGCGTGCACAGGCGAAATGAATCTTAACGACTACTTCAGTCTATCGATCGCCAAGCGGCAGAAAAGAGAAACGTAATTCCTGTTATTTGGACGAACCATTAAAAAAAAAAAAAAGAAAACTTGCTAATCATCACGAAAGAAATCGTTTCCTACAATCAACGTTTAATCTTGTGGCGTGGAGGGAAATAAAGGTAGTCTACTAACAAAAATTATCATTGCTTCGTAAAGGGAATGAGTTAATGCGGAATTGTTTTTAACGTGAAAAATACAAAAGAACTGCCTTAATTTACGTAGTTAATGTTAGTTACGTCTGACTTAGTAACGTTAAGTAAACAGTTTATTAATTAACAAGAATAAATTCACGAGCTAGTTAATATTAGACCCAAGGCAAGATTTTATTAGAAATAATAATTTTTAAACATGACTTTAGAAACAATAACATTAATTCATAAACTACATTAATTGCTCCAACAAATCTCAAGAAGTTATTGAGCGAGCCTGAAGCTTATTACAGTATATATACTCATGGACAAAAAAATTAGCGCACCAAGAAATAATTGCGGGATCGTAACGAAACTTGCAATGAAGGTACATGTCGGGGAGATTTGCAAATGATTAGAAATGCAGCGTGATTGCGCATTACGTATAGCCGGTAGAGGGCGTTGAACAATGTACTCTGTGGAGTATAAAACAGGTAACCAAAGCTTGTTTGAGTGTGCTGAATCATTTACAAAGGAAGACCTGAGGTAGACATGCCATTACGCCGTGTTCGAAGACAGTATACGCAGTTGTCGCAGTTTGAGAGAGGGAGAATCGTCGGGATGATGGAAGCTGGGTGGTCAGCTAGGCGAGTAGCTCGTCAATTAGGCGCTCTGATTGTGTTGTGAGGAGGTGTTGGGACCACTGGACCCGAGAGATGTCATGTACACGAAGACCAGGCTCAGGACGCCCTCGACAGACCAGTCGTCGAGAAGACCGCCACATAGTCAGAAATGCACGCGTACAGCCAACTGCTTCATCGGCCGCCATCCAGGCACAGGTAGCACCTTCACTAGGGGCCGCAATGTCTTCTCGAACCATACGAAGACGCCTGGCTGAAGGACAGTTGGTATCGCGGCGCCCATTACGTGTGCTGCCCTTGACGCCCACCCATCGACGCCTCCGTTTGGAGTTTTGCCGCGCACGAGGAAACTGGACTGCAGCGGAATGGAACCAGGTCGTCTTTAGCGACGAATCCAGATTCAATCTCGGCAGTGATGACAATCGTGTTCGTGTGTGGAGAGCCCGTGGTGAACGCTTCAATCCTGCCTTTGCTGTACAGCGACACACCGCTCCCACAGCTGGTGTGATGGTATGGGGTGCCATTGCCTACAATACACG
>JAFIDM010131555.1:19958-31009 GCA_023159025.1 Thereuonema tuberculata
TAAAAATCGTTCTGTATTTTTAATATAATTTTTGAACTATCCAAATATTATATCACTGACTTTTAAAAATGTATCTTTATTAATACACGGAAATTGTTTAATGATACAAGATTCTATCATTAATCTTTCTTTTTCTTTTGGTATGTGATGTGATATTTTGGGAAAACATTATCTATTTCAACATTTTTTTTAAGGAATTCCAGCAAATAATCTTTATTTTATTTTACAATTTAATGTCTATGATTATTAAAGTTATATTCTTAGTACTGTTACAGGGATTACTGTCTCTTCCTTAAGATCTTTCTGATAATCTCTCTTTCTTAATATTTAATAGAAAAAGTACAGGAAATGAAGATGATGTTTACGAAACTGACTACGGAGATCTGACCAGGGTTTTATCAAAGCACACGAATAAAGCAAAGAGACTTAGGCCTAATAATAGATGCACAGGTTTTTCTGCTTTCGATGACACATGAACATTTATATTTAAAATTTTCGATAATCCTGGTTCTCTCGAGCAGACAATTTTAAAGTCATTTCTCATGAAACAAAAATTCTAACACTTAATTTTGTTTAAAACAAGGGCGAATAAAAAGAAAAAAAAAGTACCATAATCTGAATTATTTTAATGAATCGTACATTTATGCAATAATGAATTCAGCATTCAGGGCATTCAGCGCAAATTACCCTCTGAATATGAGCAGCAAAACAGATATAAAGTATCATGGGGTGTCTACTTAAAATTACTTAACCTAACCTTACATTAATCTTGCCCCCCCCACCACCAAAAAAAAAAAAAAAATATTCTATATTCGCTACTAGTTTAAAATTTCCGTTTTTCTATTAAAAACAAGCGACTATAATTTTTTGTGTTAAGCATAAATTTTAAGAGTGACCCATAATAACAAAATAAAAAATAAAAATAATAATAATTTATTATTATTATTATTAAAAAGAAGTATATTAAAGTAAAAAAAAATTAGGAAAATAAGAAATAAAAAAAAATCCACGCGGACATTGAGAAAAAAAGATCAACAATGCCCAAGTTTAAGTTTTAGTTTAATTGAGGTAATTTATTTTTTGAATAAATAACTTCTTTACGCCTCGTAAAGCCTCTTTCAGAGCGAAGCGAATGTCAGCCGTCTAATTTACTGTAAAAAGACATGTAATAAATGTGTTATGTATTTTAACTTTATTTAAGTTAGGTAAATTCCTTTTGCACGTAATTATTATTTTACAAGGTGTATGTTTAACTTTCCATTTCGCTATGAGGATTTGACCCCGTTGGAGTGGGGTCAAGTCAGACGACTGGGTGGGGAAGGGTGTAGGTCGAAATAATGGCGCTCATATTGTAAGTTGGCATCAGAAATAAGCATCGTATTAAATTTTAAGAAATCGCTCAGCCATTTAAGCGATGCACTTTTGCGATCAGTTTTGAAGCGTAGGAAGGATGGAGATTGAAGTAAAAGGAGAGGCTGCGCACTAAATTTGATGAAGATCTGTCCAGCCGTTTTAACGTAGATGCGTAACAAATGAACAAACAGAAAACAAATGTTCAAGTAGAATAGTCAAATTTCCATGATGCGCATGCTCAGTAAATATTACTCCGTATTAATATTGTAGGAATTATGTAAAATCAATTAAAAGCATTGATTAATTTGAGTAGTAGATATGATTCTATTGTTTTACAACAATGGCACGAAGCGCGTGAAGACAATGGCGCGACATACATGAAGATAATGTCACGAGACACGTGAAGCTGTTCTATTCTTCAAAGTCAAATTCAACAAGATGGTGAACAGAGATGGTGTAGTGTCTTGAACTCAGTCGATTCGATATCCAAACTGCAAATGATGAATCACTGGATTTTAAGTAAAGAATATTCCACTGATATAAACATCAAGATTCCTGATACACAAATTCAACCAGAACGATATATGTTAGAAATAATTAATATATAATTGTGTTCGTATCTGCAGCATATACGATAACCCTAAAGTTGTTTTGGATAGCTGTGGAATTTATATTGTGAGTATGATAAGAGGTTCAACGCTTTACAGTGATATATGAAGGAGGTGAGGAAATTTATAATATCTGGATAAATCGTAAATAAATTAATATTTATTAATTGTTCCGGAGAGATACTGTAGAAAGGAAGATTCGAACACAAGCCGCCATCTTGAATTCCAAGGTAAAACGAATATAAGTGTAATTTATTCTATTGAAAAGTATAAGTAAAGGATAAATATAATAAGGAATATATTCGTAGAAGTGATATGGATCAATATTAAGTTAAAGGTAACTTATTATACGTTTAATCATTAAAGAAGAAGATTAGACAATAAGAAGTATGATGCAAGACTTTCAGTGAACTTTGTTGTGAACTACAGTAAAACCCCGTTATTACTCTCCCGCTTATAGCACTATCCCGATCTTGACGCTCCTTTCATACGGTCCCTGGAACTTGTTTTCTATATAACTCTATACTTTTACCCTCTTATAACGCTTCAAATCCCGCTTGTAGCGCTTTTTTTATATCGGAAATTTTGTATCGAAAAGAAATATAACACTATAAAGATTATTTTCTTTCCCTGGTAGGAGGGAATCTTTGAACTCTTTGAAGTGCGAGTCTGTGATACAGTAAGTTAGTGCAAAATGTCGAAGCGGAAATCCCTTTCTATAGGTGAAAAATTGCAAATTCTCCGTAAGTACGACGAGAATTCTACACTAAGTCAGAAGGATTACGCAGAATCTCTAGGAATTCCCTCATCCAGTCTGAAAACAATAATAATAAAGAATTTTTTAATAGGAAATAAGCTCACATTTGCACTATATCTATTGCAGAATCAAGTATCTTTCCTGTAAAATGGTGTCTAAATGTTTCCCCATCTCATAAATAATTTCCCGTCTATAGCGCTATCCCGCTTATTACGCTTGTAGTTCATAGTCCCTTGACGAGCGTAATAACGGGGTTTTACTGTATTTGTTTAGTGCTGAGTTAAGCAAAGATATTAGTGTACAAGAATAGTTATTTGATGTAGAAACCTTTAAGAAAATTCAAGTTTTGTCATTGAAGAATTTATAAAGAAATACATGTCTATTTCTTTACCACTGTAATTTGTTTCGTTTTATTATATATTGTGTTTGACATTAAAATAAAAAAAAAATAAAAAACTTATCTGCTACAATCTATTAATAAATTGACCGACAAATATTATTATTATGATTATTTATTATTATAATTCTTAAAATTGCTTTATGCTATTATTGCATAACGACAGCATCAGCAGTAAGACTATATATATATGTAAAACAGTTAAAGTAGTCCACAAAGGCCTACGTAAGCCCTTGAGGTCACGGGAGGGAAGGCTCCCGGCGTTTTGTCAACGAGACAGCCCGCCATTAACCCGGTACCCATTTAACAGAGAGCTGGGTGAACCCTAGGACCCGTCACTGTGGGAAAAAAAACCGACCTCCGCCTGGTTCGGAGACCGAATCCGGCTCCTCCAGGCCTCAGTCAAACGTGTTACCTCTTGGCAACGGGCCCACATGTACATCAAAATATAAAACTAAATCATATACCAAAATAAATAAATAAGTAAATTAATAAAAGCGATAAAATGTCATTTTATGTCACTGAAATTGGACTTCCCTTTGGAAAAAACCTTGATACTGCTTATGTCGGTTGATTCGTAAAGAACTGGAAAGTACTGTTGGTTTTCACCCATATCTTTTAAACTACTGCTCTTAAAAATCTGAATCATTTTACGTAAAATCGTGAAACATATAAGAGCTATATTTTCATGTTATTATTTATTCATTATTATTGAAATTTACTTTATTTGCGTTCAAATACCCCCAATATATCGTATATTTAAATAACTGTTGTGATGGTGTTTAAACTCTAAAAGTCTGGATCCAATATTCAAATGATACACCTAATTAGGAAAATTTAATCTAAACACTTTTGTCATTAATTCCTTGTTTAATTTGAAAAAAAAAAAACCAACTGTATTTTTTTGAAAATGCATTCTGACAAATGACTTTTTTGGGAGACAGTCGCATAATTTTTTTGGATAATAATTTCGATATAAGCTTATTGGGGGTGTTTGAATGCAAAAAAAATGAATTTCAATAATAATGAATAAATAATAACATAAAAATATAACTCTTATATGTTTGACGATTTTATATAAAAAGTTTCAGATTTTTATGAGCAGTAGTTTAAAAGATATGGGACGGTGAAAACCACTAATACTTTCCAGTGCTTTAAGAATCATCTGATATATTTTATCATCCTACATGAAATAATTATTTTCGCTTATTCAACAAAAGGCTTCGGGTATTCATTGATTCTAATTTCTTCTTTAAATCTTTTATTATCTTTATACATTTCTTTTTGTCTCTAGTAATATGATAATTATTCTTTCCAGATTGTTTTTTTAGCTACCCATTTGGGAGATGTTGTGATAGCGACCAAAATCGGTAGCTATTGAGTTTGTCCTGTCCGTCAGTGTTTGTCTACCTCTAACAACTCCCGAACGGAAGGTCGGATCGATAAACGGATTTCACCATCGTGTTCAGAGGCCCAAACACTGTTGGAATGGGCTATTTTCATGGGCCAATGCCCCCCTCCCCCTCCCGTGTTGGAGATAGTTGGCATTGTTGTCATTGTATCCTCTTAACAACTTTCGGAACGGAAGATCGGATCGATAAACGGATTTCACCATCGTGTTGACAGACCCAAACACTGTTGAAATGGGGTATTTTTTAGGGCCTCGCGCCCCCCCCTCCCCCAAAGTTCAAGATATTTGGCATCGTTTTCTTTGGATTTCCGCTATTAGCTTAGATGTCAGAAATGCAACTATCTCATTTCAGCTACAGTCCAACTTCAGGGACATGAAGTGACATTTACATAAGTAAGATAGAGAAAAATAAAAATACTTGAATGGAACAAAATAGATAAAACAAAAAAATCTTTGCCCTAATAGTTCTGTTTTTATATTATAGAGATTACTAGTTTGAATTTAACTAGTACAAGTCAAAATATCTTTTTTTAAAATTCTGTTGCATTAAGAAATACATATTAAAAAAAATAAATAAGAATACGTACAAATAATGATCAATAACGCACTCATCAAACATGAAAAAATTAAAAATGAAAAAAGTATTGACATGTTTCCGATTTAAAGGGTATGTGAAACATGTCAATACTGTTTTTTTTTTTAATTTTTAATTTTTTCATGTTTAAAGAGTGCGTTACAGAATCGCATATCTTCTCTTTAAGTTTTCCGATTAGAATAGAAAAAGTTTCAATTGTAAAATATGCTTAGTGCGTCATAGTATGTGATACAATTAAAAAAACTTACCTTTTAAGTTGATAAAATATCCACTAAAAAGTACAAGTTTATTACACGGTTCATAAATTAAATTTTTTCTAACTTTCTTAAAAGCCTTTTTAAGGTACATATCTGTACATTAAGTATTAAGTTCCAAAAATAACTAAAGAAGTAAATAAGAAAAAACAAAAATGATTTGCCCTAAGCGTTTTCTTTTTATATTAGATTGTATTTATAATATTGTACTGCAATGCAGTCCTTCCCAAAACTTTCATGCAGAGAGAGCTCAGCACGTTCAGAAAGACTGTTAAGCAAAATTTTTAAGGTTACCATTAAACTAAACACTTCTTGATTTGCAAAATTAGTAAGTACTTTGTCTCGTGCAAACTGGTTCGAGGATCACCTCTGCCTTCTGTCATTATCTGAGTGTTATTGCTGTACAGGTTAGTCTGAAGTCTCCATACAAAGAGACTAATCCAGCTTATAGTTGGATCAACAGTTCTCAGGTTCCTGGATTGATCGCTGCAGACTCCGTAGAGTGGCCTTCTAGGTCCCCAGATCTCAATCCACTCGGCCGTAGGTACTAAGATATACAGTAGAGCCCCGATTATCCGCGGAATTGGGTGGCAAGGGCTTCGCGGATAACGAAAATCGTCGATAACCCGAAAAAAGACTAAAAATGAGGTGTAAACATGAAAAAAAAAATATTTCACCATTAAAAATTACGTTTTATTGTACAAAAAATATAATATGTAAAACTTTTAAAATATGTACAGTAAAGCAGAAACGTTTGCTCTACGTTTGCATCCACAAATTCCGAGAAGGCCTATAGGATCACGATGCATAATAAACCTGTCAGTAATTTTCGACCCTCGCACTGTAGGGCCTATTGTATTTTACCTGTTGTTAGCTCGGATTAAAATTGGGTTTTTTGAGTTCGTAATTAAAAAAAAAAATTTCGCGGCACTCGCGGATAATCCGCACTTATTATTCATCTGCATTTATTATTTTATTTAATAGGAATTCTTTTGTTAATATATATAGAACTGGCAAAACTCAAATTGGGTGCTTCGAGTTTCGCAAAGCAAAGATTTCAATCAATCATTTGCAATTGTGAAAATTTAGAAAGTATGGAATGTAAGAATAAAATGAACTTATATTACTAAACATATAAAGCCGGATACTGCTTTCGCCGCTTATGCCGCTGATGACGTGCAGGTAAATTAGGCCGTATCTCCATAGAAACGGTGATTTGAATTTTGCATTGGCATTTTCCAAATTTTACATCACTGTTCGGATATATATATATATATATAACATTAAGTCTATCATTCCTTTGGTAAATATTACTGAATAAAACTATATTATTCAGTAATACTTTTCCTATTGTACATCACTCCAGCTTATATTCTGCTTCTTTCCCGAAATCACTTAAAATTGTTTTTTGATTGAACTAGAAAACAAACTCTTACGAAGTTCACTGACTTTTGCCGTTCAAGATTTTTATTATGAACACTGGTTTTGAAAAAGACGCCACTAAACAGAACGGAATTAGACTTTTCTTTTCAGAGTTAATTCCCTCAAGATTTACAATGCACTCGACAGAATCAACATAGAACCCGACTCGCTTCTATCATTTTAACATCAAATAAATACATTCTAAGTGAATGATGTCAGATTTCAGAAGAGACAAAGATTAATAAGAACTCCTTTCTCGGAAACTCAGCTACTTACGTCAACGACTTTGTATTAATATGTCGCAGAGAAAACTAAAACGATAATGAAACAAATTGAAAATAAATAAATAAAATAAAAAAATATAAAAATGGTTGCCGTGGTAAATGCTGTCGAGAATCAAAGTCAACAAACAGTTTGGGATTGTTCGTACAGGGTGATCAGAAAATAATGTCGTAACTTCAACACAGCATTCTAGAGGTCATTAAAATCAGAAAGTCCATAAATCGTAAAAAGGAAGGGGCTACGGGATTTTTAAAATAATACTCATCTTTTAATAAAAATAAAATACAAGCGCTTTATTGATTGATTACGCGAAGCCCTATTATTCCATTTGAATGTTTCTCCTTCTCAGTTTGTCCCTTTGCTTATCACTTTATAACGACTGAGCGGATTTTTATAAAATCTGGTACGTAGATTACTTATGGTCCAACTCAAATCATAGGAACATTTATTCTAGTTTCAACCACTCTCACTTCTCAAAAAATGATTTCCTAAAATCCCTCACTAAAACGGCTGGATTGATTAAAAAATTAATTTTGGAGCAAAGCTTGCTTACGAGCAAGTATGAGCAAATTAATGTATGAGCACGATTATTTTGGTCTCCACCAGTGCTAACGCTCAGTCCCCTAAGAGACAAATAGCTGAGCGTATATTTAGTTTGAGTAAAAAAAAAAAAAAACACAAAGAATTTTATTTAATGGTGGGGACATTTGATATTCCTGATATATTTGGAATTTATTGTATCTCAAACGAACTAAATAAAGAACCTCTTAAATAAAGATTTCCAATAGACAACCCTGAACTATTAAGACAGTCTATAATATAATGGATTTGAGATCTTGAACTGAAGCTGAAGGCGGATATCTCGTATATTTTATTATTTAATCATTTCATGTATATTTACTGAAATTAAGGCCTTTTATTATCTTTTTATTGGTCTTTGTTAGGATCCTTTAAGCTTCCTGTCTTCACAAATTGAATGTATTTTAAGAGGAGGTTTCTGACTTGACTTGTAATGGCCTCCAGAATGCTCTGTTGAAGTTAAGACGTTTCTTTCTGAATTATCCTGTACATGTGAAGAATATGAAAAGCGATGGGAATACTTCTGAGAAAAATAAATAAATAAATAAAAAAATAAGAACCTGAACTATATAATAAAAAATTAGTTTTATTTAAAAGAAAATTTTGTAGCTTGCTTTCCATAAATAATTACATCAGGAAGTACAATTACACACTTATTTTTAATGCTAGTACCAAAAATCAAAAAGAAAAACTTAAGCGCTAAGAAAATTACCTTAAAGATAAATTGAGAAAATTAATTAATTTAAGAAATATAATAATCTGCAGTGTGTTAAAACAAAGCCAATCATCTTAATACATCCCTTATATTATTTCTTGATTGATATTCACACTGTAATCTATCTTGTCAGTCAAAAGAATTCACTCACGATTTTATCTCGCCTCCATATTCAATTTGAGAGAGAAAATTTTTCAACTATAAAGCAGATGTAGTGTTCTGTTCTTTGGTTTAAACGTTATTAGGAGGACAGACAAACAGACATGATTATTTTATAAGGCTTCTATTCTGAGTTTACTTTGTTAATATGTTTTTTTTTTATTTCATTTTTTATCTAATTTTTTTATTTCTTTTTTGTTTCCCCGTGCCTGAGTAAGAGAATTCAATTAAAAAAATAAGATATAAAACAATTGCCTAATTTTTTCATCTGAATTTGAAATGTTCTCATAATCGAATAAAAAAATAATCAACAAAAAAGAAAAGAAAAAAATTAAACGAATGGAATAAAAAAGAAAAGAGGAAGATAGAAAAATGGAACGCTTCGATTGGAGAAAAATTTAGCCGCATTTTTTATTAAAAAGACATTTGCGAGACAGTGAGAATTGGCAATCGTCCAAATTGACCAATTGAGTTTTCGTTGAATATCGTGAATTCAGCAGCTCGAAGTCTATCTTTAAGTAATTAAATATAAAATTTGAGTTATAGATTCTTTCGTTAAGATCAGAAAAAGATCCTGATTATAACGACAATTTAATTGACGGTTAGTTTTGATTGATAACAAACAAAAGGTCCTGACTCAAGCAAATGCATTTCTTTTACCAATGCACCTAAAATTCTGAAAATTTAAATATGAACTTGTGACGCATCTGGGATTTCTATTTTCTTGTTTTTAATTCACAAAATATTCTACAATTAATCAAATTATACCTCAAAAACAGTCAATTTTTTTGGTGTTTACGAGGTATCACTTGGTATTTTCGACTTAAAAACATTTGAAAAGAACATGAAATGATAAAAAAGTTCGTAAAATAATGATTTGTATTTAAAATATTTATTATTAGTGCAACACTTAATTTTTTAAAAACTAATTTAATCTCACACAATTTAAAAAAAATTAAAAATTAACTATTGCACTAATAATGAATATTGTAAATACAAATCATTATTTCACAAATATTTTTGAGTTGAAAATACCGAGAAAAACCTCTTAAACACCCAATAAATTGACTGTTTTTGAATTTTAATTTAATTAATTGCAAAACATTTTGAAAATTAAAGACAAGAAACTACAAAATCCCAGATGCTTCACAAGTTCATATTTAAATTTCCAGAATTTTAGGTGCACTGGAAAAAGAAATATATATAAAAGAAATTAAAGGTTTGCAGTCGCCTGCAGTTGCTTGAGTCAGGACCTCAACAGCCCATGAGCCACATGCGGTAAGAGTTTTGAAGTTGAGCTACTATTTCAAATTCCTCAAATATATCAAACATATCGTTACATGTAATTTTTTTTAAATATTCATAAATAAATATAAGAACATTTTGACGTAGGAGGTAAAAAATAAAAAGAAAATGAAGTCAAATAAAAATGTAAAAATATAAAATGAACTACACATAGAAAAAAATTGCCAAAAAATCTGAAATTAGGAGCGAAAACGGCAAAACTTAAAAATAAAACAAAAACAAAAATAAAAAAATGAAAAATTTAAACCAGACATTGTTAAAGAAAATAAAAAATGAGACAAAACAAAAACTAAAAAAGTAACCAAAATAGAAAATTAAAAACACAAATTAACAATAAAAAAAGTAAAAATCCTTCTTGTTAATTGCTGAAGATATTAAAATAGAAATAATGAAATCTTCAGTAAATGCTAAATTTGTCACCTAAAAAAAAACAAAAAAAATAAGAAAATAAACAAATAAATAAAGCAAATAAACAAGAAATTCCTGAAAGAATTACAGCATATTTTCCTCAACACTTCTTTATTATTTTTCTTTGTTTTGTTTTTTCTGAAGTCGTCAAAACAACAAAAGTCGAAAATTTAAGTTTATTTTTAAATTCTAACGTCTGCTTTGTACAAAAACAGTAAAAATTTCGCGTTTTCTAAACAAAAAAAAAGTTAAATTCTTATTTTCGAAATCGGATTAATTTTTATTACGTTAACCCGCGCGCTAATTAATGGATAAACTAAAGAGAGATTAAGATTCATTTCTTAAAAGTAATCAAATACAGGTTATCATTCCAAAATCCGGCCATCGATAATCCGGTTCCTTCAGATTTCCGGCAAGGATTTCGGAGCACAAATTCTGTAGAACTATTTTATTTATTTAATGAACATTAAAATTTCGTTTGCTTTTCATTTAGTGTTTAATTTTCTTTTTTAAAGAACTATACAGATGGTCATTTTCTGTTAAATATATACAGCATAGAGAACCGGTCCGGAGGTTGCCGGATTTTCGAATGTCAACCTGTACTTAAAAACAACGAATTTTGTAAAATCTTGAAAACACGTCTAAGGATTTTGATGAAATAGGGTGAATCTATCGTGTACGGGTGCGAGAAAGCGATTTAGCTAGGTCTCGACTTCGGGAGAACTCATTTAGGGGTTAAATAAACAGGTGATTGTCTATAGTGTTCTTTCTTTATTTTCGTTTTATTTTATTGTTAATAAATTTGT
>JAFIDM010131556.1:0-31000 GCA_023159025.1 Thereuonema tuberculata
CACCGAAGGATGCTGCAATGATGGCATCTCTGTTCAAAACATATCAATTTTCCCTAAAAATGAAAAAGAGCAGTAAAAGAAAAAGCAGTTCCGCAAGTGTTCCAACGTAAATTCGTCTTTTTTTTTTAATGTTGCATTTTATATTATATTCTTATTTTTTATATTTTTTTTCCAAATTCTATACAGTTTTACTTATGGTTCCTTTTTATTATTTTATCTTCTTTATTATTATTTTAAGTTCGTTGGTCTGTGTTTTATTTTGTTTGTTTCTGTTTACAAACATTGCCATGTGGTCTCTGTGATCACCACTTACTGACTCTGCCATCTCCTCGGGCCAGTTCACCATGATTGGTTTTCCAGACTGCCACAGGAATATCGATTCGCCTACGGGTTATCCAGCTTCCCATTGGTTCGTTTCCGCTTTATTAGAAGTGTTTCCAAATCCAAGTCTATATCCACTGAAGAAGCCTCGTCGTCTGAGTTGAAAGTAGTTTAGACTTTTTTGTTTTATGTTTATGCTTGCATGCAGGCTACAATCTTCAATGAATTCTTTGTTCTATCGTAAATCTTAAGTAAGTCATATCTGGTTACTTCTGTAACGAAACACAATTGTTCCGTTACGATTTTTTTTCCCCATCTTGTTAAGCTGACAATCTTTCAGTAATTTACCTCTTGCGCACATAATTGTTAAAAAAGAGCTTGCAAGGTTTACTGCCCATTGTTGGCTCGCGACTGCGAACGCGGTCGAAGCCTATAAAAGCAGCTGCTAGCAATCTGAAAGGGATTATTTTGTAGATTATTTTTTGGGATTTTTTATTTTAATTTTTTCCTTTTCTCCCTCCCCATTTGCTGTTAGCAAAGGAGATTACCTCCCCTTTACATGATAGTAATAACTTACTAACATGTATGGATGGGAAGAGTTTTCTTTTCCCTTTTGTTTGTTAAATCAGTTATGTAATTTGAACCGGTAATTTAAAGCTTATCTGCCCAGTTTTGCATTTCTGTTTGATTATGCCACGGTCAGGAATTTGTCCGTTTTAACCCGAGTTCATGGGGAAGATTCGATGTTAACAGCTTCGCTTCGGAGATTGTGAAATCCTCGAGTTGAAGATTTTAACTGAGGGTAGCTGCCATTCCAAAGAACTACACTGCAATAGTCGGAGACATATCCTTACTCTGCATAGAAGTTCCTTTGCTTTGGTCTCGTATCATGAGATAGAAGACTCCAAGCTCCTGTACGTCGCCGCCATTATTAAATGGGAACGTTCCAAGGAAAAGATGTTTAAGCCTAAAGAACTATAAGATTTTTCTTTTGAGTGTAAACTGGCTCAGATTAAGTTTAGGGTTTTTTTTAATTTATTTTAGTTTTGCCGTTCTGTACATCAATGCTGATTTTAATATTAAAATTTAACTTCTGTTTTATGCAATTGCATTTAATAAGATAAAGTTTTTGCTTTGTGATATTTAGATTATAAAGAAATTATCCCAGATATTTATTTGATATTCAATTATTGTGCATTTGATAATAATCTAATATTTATTAGAGTTTTACTTCATATTTATTTAAAACTTTATTAGATTTCAAATTAAGTGTTCATTCATACAGTTTATTTATTCTGGTATTGTATTTATGTTTATGAGGTACATTAATCGGGAAATTCCCCAGTGACCATTGATTTAACTTGTTTCATTTCATTTAAGATTTTGGAATACACCTAATATTTAGAAGGAATTTTTAATTACCCTTGAACTAGAATTACTGAACTGATAATTATGGAAACAAGCTTCAAACTGGTCGTCATTGCGCATAATGGATATAAATGTGCTTATATTGAGCTTGTGGTGGTTGTAGTTTTAAAGATTAGAGTTTTCGCTGCAATCGATGCCCTAAAAAAAGCCAACTTAGAGAACATTAATACTTACGAATTCAGTTTCGAATACTTGAACAAAAAAAAAGACTCAAATACAAAAGTGTTAAATGTTCACGTTGTGCTGTGCAGTAGGGGAGACCGGGGCCAAGTGGACCTAGGGGTAGAGTGGACCGTTGACTTTAGTAATTCGTGTAGACGCTAGAATGCGCCAAAAATCGGAAAGAAGGTTGGTGCCATTGTGGCGCTGCTACCACAAAAGCGTCAGTGAAGTTCGCTTATTGGTGACAGTGAGGTGATCGATTGTTTTGTTTTTGTTCAGGTAAGTAAATGTTTAGTGTTGTTTTTACTTTAATATTGCCGTTCAGCGATGCAGTGAATAACACAACCGTAATATATATATTAAAGGCGGCAATCTAAAGATCATTTTAAGCTTTAGTATGAATTGAATACTTAAACTAGTCGATAGTTACAACTGAAGGAAACGCCAAAATGGCGATGAGGCAGAGTGGACCGAACGACACGGGGCACATTGGACCAGTGGTCCACTCTGCCCCGCTGTTTTTACAATAAAATATTTTGGCACTATACATTATATATTTTTTTTCCATATTATATATTTATTAGGCCTATTATATTGTATTATATTATTACATATTATATTTTTTTACATATTTTTTTATGTAGGCTATGATATATTGTGTGTAGCGTATATTATTAAAGGATATTACCCCTTAAGTAATTCCTCTCAGCAAGTACCGTAATAGGGGAAGACTTCGTGCGAAGGCATCTTAATCTTCGAAAATAGCCAATTTACATATTTAACTGTTATTAAATTCCAATTAAAAACTATGCAAACTGTCACGTTGTGGAATTGGCAACATGACACGATTAAAATCTTGGTCTCGGAGGGAATATATTTTGATTTTTAATAATTGTATTGTTGTAATTATGTATTTGAATTTTTGTATTTGGTAAAGTCTTGTATATTATTATTGTGATATTTCATGGTTAAATATTATTTTAATGGTTTGAGCTTATTTAGAAAACAATATGTGCGAAAGAAAAAGAAAAACTTCGAAAAAACAGTTGTGCGTTGATTGAATGATCACGTGGTTTTATCTGTTTCGTTTTCCCGTGGGAACAAAAGGATAAAAGTTAAGTACACTCTGGCGGGAAAAATCAGATCAGTTGATGAATCTGAAACACACGGGCAAAAAGTACACCCAATCAGTCTAAACATTTCAGGAGAGGGAGCGTATTCTAAAACACATACAATTACATCCCTAAGTGAACTAACACAATTTTCAGTAAGTGAAACTCTAAATGAAATATAAATTCTATACATACTTTGTTACATTAGAAAGCATTAAAAAATGGCATAAATAATAATATAATCTTAATAATTTTTTGTTCTCTATTAAGATTATAATTTGAGCCTTTTTTTGTTCTCTATTAAGAAGGTCAATGGCAATACTGACGGATACGCCAGTAAAAAAAAAAGCTCTGCAAGAAGAGCAACGAAAATCTAAGAAAGAAAAGAAAGAGTAGCAACGAAAAACATGACTCGACCAACAGTCTCTAAAAGCAACATAAACAAAAAAACAAATAGAAGCAAAGGCAAAGGGATAAAGAGGAAACAATTACAGATGATTAGTGATGATGAAGATGATGAAGATGCTGTGTGCCTCTCCTGTTTGACGAACTTTAAAAAAAACAAACCATCGCAGGAGTGGATTCAATGTACACAGTGCAAGAGATGGGCCCATAGTTCCTGCGTAGCCAGTGATATTCGGGGTTTATTTTACGAATGCCTCAACTGCAAAGAAGATTTCTCTAGTGAAAGTGATTAACTAATTCAATATAAACCTATTTGATATTATTCATTTACGACTTTCAATTGTATAATGATTATTTTAAATTTTCACTTGAATATGTAATACCTTAGATAGTCTATGTTAAGTTAAACTTTATTTCATGACATTCTAAATGGCATGTTATTTTATATTCAATAAAAAACTTACTTTAAATGTTGTTATTCTTACCCGGACCAACGTGCCCCATGGGGTGGTCCAGCCTGCCCCGTGGTTGGGGCAGGTTGGACCACTCTACCATTTTTGCTTTGCGAATTAATACCAATTTTATTTATGAATATAATGAAATGAAATCAAGTATTTACATTCTTGAATAGTTCCCGATTCTGACAAAAATAAATGCAATGGAAAATCTCTTAACAAAAAAAAAAAAAAAATTCAACAAAAAAAAGTGGACCGCTCTGCCCCGGTCTCCCATATTGTTATAAAGTGCTTTGCGAACACTGGATCACATGTGAATAGAACAAGAACAGGCAGAAAGAGAGTGACTTCGGAACGTGAGGATCGAAAGTTAATTCGAAAGTCATTAAAAAATTGGAAGAAAACTTCTTCCGAGCTCGCTGCTGCCCTATCGGAGGAAATTGGAAGACCCATTAGTGCTGGAGCTGCTAGAAGAAGGATTGGTGAATTTGGTCTAAAAGCTTGCAAGGTGAGAAAGAAACTATGGTTGTCCGAGAAGAACGAAAAGTCTCGCTAATTATAAGCTGTTAAACATCAACATTTGACAGAGGAGGATTGGTCAAATGTTGTCTGATCCGACAAATTTAATTTTGAGGTACAGTTGTTTTGTCTCTTTTTTTATTCCTAAATAATGTTTAAAACATTTTCAGTAAGTATTTAAGAAATGTACTTGAAGATATTTAAAAAAAATACTTTCATTAATTTTCAGTTGTTTGGCATCCCTGGATGTGTCCTATGTTAGGCGAAGAGTGGATTAAGAAGACCTTCCAGAGTGATTGATGCCAACAGTAAACATGGGAAAGACAGTATTATGATTTGGGGCTGCACGGCTGCAGGTGGCCTTGGTGCAACGTGTATTTGCGAAGGGTCGCTTGAACAGTGAGAAGTACATTTCAATTCTAGAAACGAGTTTACAACCATAATTTACCAAGATCTTTCGAGACACAAACATGGACAATATAAAATTCCAATAGGATAATGCACAATGTCATAAATCGGCGGCTACCATCAGATGGTTTTGTAAAATGAGATGGTTCATTTCTATAACTTTTCTTTATGCAATCCTTGGTTTATTAATGATTTTATGGTTTTTTGCTTGAGTTATCTCTATTACTTCTTTTTTGTTTTGGAATTATTTGTAATTAATTATTTTATGTCATCTTTCATAAATTTGTAAGTAATTTATTCCAGAAATCCTATAAAAAAACATTCTTTAAATGTCCACATTATTTCGTTTTTCTTTTTGAAAAACTTCCTCAGATGTATCCTTTCGATTGTTATCAAATATAAAGAAATGTTTTTAGTTCTTTTGTAACCCTTATATTTATGTAGAGACAAAAGAATAGTTTTGTTCTTTATAAACCTGATGAAGGTTTCCGAAAAGAAAAACGAAATATTCTGGACATTAAAGAATGTTCTTTTATACGATTTCTGGAGTAAATTATTTTAGGTATTTTTTTCTCCCTTTTTAATTTAATGCTTATTTATATTCCTTATTCTTTTTAGACCTTGATTTTGATACTGATTTCTTTTACTATTTGAAACTGTAATGTGATGTGTGATTACAGGAGTTTCAACTATTTTAATGTTTAAAATATTAAATGTTTGAAAATCAAAATAAAATATCTTTAAGAAGTGAATAATGAATGTTGTTTTCTTATTAAGAAATTAAACAGATAAGCAAAAGTAATGCTCCTAATTATTTAATGTTAATTATAAAGAATGGTACATATTTTTCAAATAATTAGTTCATTATATGTGAACTTAACAAAGGTGCATTCAGTGAGAAGGGTTTGATAAATGTGGTGCTGCTTGTATATTCATCATCACTTTTCATTGTTTCTTCAGGAACAAAGTCTTCGTGGACATTAATTTTACTGAAAAGAAGAAAATATTGAATAGCTTTAAATTTCATATTGTAAAAGAAAAAAAACCATTTGTATTATTTAAAAAAGTTCACGAACACCATACGGATTTTACAGAAATACACTTTTTAGCTATGATTATATTTGATTATATATTATTATATTATACTTAATTCATAGGATTTCTGTTTGAATCTTGTTGTGAGTGAATACACTAGGGTAGCTCAGATAGGGGGAGGGGGGATCCACCCCCGGTGGCACTTGTTTGGGGTCGGCACTTTTGGTCTACAGCAATGGTCGGAGAACGTGGTTTTGACATTTTGTCTGTTTGCTGTGTATTGAGAGGGACGGTAAACTCAGGGACCGCCCGGGGCGGCACATACTCTAGCTACGCCACAGAGTAAATACAAACATTTATAATACAATGTCCAGAAAAGATTAAAAGTTTAGTTCAACGGTAGCGATTATATTTCAATTGTCTTCATTATTGTGAGATACGGAAGGTTGATTCACGTTTATTCGGTCGATTTTGATCACGTCTTAGACTTCACCGGTGGTGGAGCCTTGGTGAAACGTGTATTTGCGAAGGGTCGCTTGGACAGCGAGAAGTACATTTCAATTCTAGAACGGCTTTACAACCATCATTTACCAAGATCGTTCGATACACAAACATGGACAATATAAAATTCCAATAGGATAATGCACAATATCATAAATCGGCGGCTACCATGAGATGGTTTTGTAAAAAAGGCACTGAGTTATTATACTGGCCTGCATATTCACCTGGTCTTAATCCGATGGAGCACTTATCAGGTATTTTGAAGTGCAAGATATGTAGCTATACATTATGCCTAAAGAGGCACATAAATGCTATAAGGCAAGACTGGAAAAACGTTGGAGGAGGAAGAGAGTCAGAAGATGGTTGCTAGTAGACCAAAATGAATAGCTGCAGTAATTAGGGCAAACGATGGGCCCCGAAAATATTTAAAATAAACAAGAAAACCAGCTTATTTTAAAAGACGAATAGTTTGATTTTTGTCCAAAATAAAAATATTTCAAATTGAGTGGGTTATTATAAGGTGCCTAATACTTTTGGCACCTTATATTCTGTATATTCAATTTGATTTGCTAAAACTTTTGACTGAATGCTTTTATTTTCATAACAAAATAAAAAAGCTTATTTTCAAAAAATGTTTTATCTATAAAAATTTAATGCTCAGCTCAAATTGATTCAACGTCTTCAATTTCTATTTTTCTTCCTGGGCCGCAGGAACATCCCACGTGTACTTTCATCCTTGAAGGATCTATCATACGAATCCTATATCTTGGAATACTTTTCGGTGCGTTAATCAGTGGAAAAAGCGAAAGAGTAGGAAAGAAAGCAAACATCCAAGCCAATGCCGGGATTCGAACCCAGGTTCCGAGCATCTTCTGGTGGGAGGTTATCGCCTAATCCATTAGATAAAAATTTAATGCTTTTTACTATTAATATTAATTTATTTAATCTAATGCTCAAACATTTGGAACCTAAGCCATTAGTCTTCTGGCTTCCCAGTACATTTGTCCATCGGATCTCGTCCGGTAAAGTTGAAGTGCTTTACACTTTCTTAGATGTTTCCAGTCCTTGGTTGTTGGATGTTGTCCTTGGATGTTGTCCAGTCCAGTTGGGGTCTCTTCATTGCACAAAATGCAGTTTGGTGAGGCCAATATTTTGAGTCGATGTAAGTGATCTCCCAGACAATCATGGTGTTTGATTTTACGAAATGCAGCGACGGTTTCACTACGTGGAAACTCAGGTATGCTTTTGTTATTTAGGAGTGGTTCCACCCAATGTTTCTCTTAAATCCTTAAGGTATGCCAACCATTCAGATTTGAAACAGGATTTAATTTTCAGCTTTGCATAATGGAAGGATAATTTTGTTTTTGTGGTGTTTAATATTGTTGTTCCCTTTTTTGCTAGATAGTCAGCTTCCTCATTACCTTTAATGCCGATATGGGAGGGGATCCTTTGGAACATAACCTCCTTTCTCATTCTGTGTAGCTCTGCCAGGATAGATCGTATTTCCAACACTCTGGGTATCTTTTTAATAATTTAATTTTATTAATAAAATAAGTTCAGTCTGCATCCAGAATTTATACCATTTAGTGTATACTATTAATAAGTTGATCTTAATTCCGCTATTTCTTAATTTTCTATTGGGTATCTTTTTGAAAATTACTAAATAAACTGATTAATATGACTAGATTTTCTTTTCTCTATGGTAATTTTTACCCATAAGTGTCTCTACAGTAGTAAAAGTTTAATCTATGATAGTTCAAAGTCTACTTTATTAATTTCATAACCGTTGTAGCGAACAATTACAAAACATTTTGTCTACGACATGTTTGAAATTAGGAAAGTGTGGAGAAAGCCTTGTCAAGTGTTGCTCATTTTTAAATCTTAGCTAGAATTTAAAAGAGTATAAACAATTTTTTTACTTACTGCCTATAAATTGATCAAATCATTCCATTAAAAAAATAGACAAATTTTTTGAAAACAAATGAGTTTTGAAAATCCCAAACAATATTTTGACATATAATCAACGAAATTGATCAGGAAATTGAATTTCTTCACAACTTAACCCTAATTAATCGATTTAATTAGGCAAAAAACTATTTCTATATCTCCATTATACTACAAATTTAAACGAGGAGGTGAAGAAAAGTTACAAAATAGAGTCTGCATCCTGAATTTATGACATTGAATTTATACTATTATTAAATTGATCGTAATTAAACTATTTCTTAATTTTCTTTTGGATATCTTTTTAATAATTAATCATTAAACTAATTGGTATGACTAGATTTTCTTTTCTCTATAGTAATTTTCACACATAGAGACATCATTACAATAACGAAAGTTTAAACTATGATAGTTTCAAAGTCCACTTTATTAATAAAATAATGCATCTTGAATTTATATCTTTAAGTTTATACTATTAATAAATTGATCTTAAGTAACCAATTTCTTAATTTTCTTTTGAGTATCTTTTTGATAATTACTAAATAAATTAATTAATATGACTAGATTTTCTTTTCTCTATGGTAGTTTTGACACATAGAAACATTATAACTGTAGTGAAAATATAATCTATGATAAAAAAAACACCATATCTCCATAACACGTAGTTTATTTAAAAACTTTTCGGAATTTTCGGGATGATAATACGCCATCTCTTCTTCAAGCGAAATGAACAATAAAATAGTTCTATGGAATAACCAAAAATACAAAATAGTGATAAACATGAAAACATGTTGAAACAATTTACAATTGTTTTTACAATATGAAATAGCAAATATGCTCATTCATTACTATACAATTTTTGAAAAACAAATATTTAACAATAAATCCAAATGAACTAACAAACATAATAACACATTAGATAAATCAATTCTTGTTTACAATAAGGTAACTCAGATATTTTGAATCCATTAATTTTACCAACAATCCATTAATCAAAAACATTTCAATAATGAAATTCATTAATATTTACAACTTTTTTTACATCTTTTTTAATATATTAAGATGAAAAGGAAGAAGTTAAAAGAAGAATTTGGATAATCTATGATAGTTTCAAAGTCTACTTTATTAATTTTATAACCGTTGTAGCGAACAATTACAAAACATTTTGTCTATGAGATATTTGAAATTATAAAAGTATGGAGAAAGCCTTGTCCCGTGTTGATTCATTTTTAAATCTTAGCTTGAATTTAAATTAGCATAAACAAATTTTTTACTTACAGGAGCAGGCTATTAATTGATCAAATCATTCCATTAAAAACATTAGCCAAATTTTTTGAACACAAATGAGTTTTGAAAATCCCAAACAATATTTTGACATATAATCAAGAAAATTGATCAGGAAATTGAATTTCTTCACAACTTCACCCTAATTAATCGATTTAATTAAGCAAAAAAACTATTTCTATATCTCCGTTATACTACAAATTTAAACAAAGAGGTGAAGAAAAGTTACAAAATCGAGTCTGCATCCTTAATTTATATCATTAACTTTATACTATTAATAAATTGATCTTAATTCAACAATTTCTTAAGTAAACTAATTGGTATGACTAGATTTTCTTTTCTCTATAGAAATTTTCACACATAGAAACATTACAATAGTGAAAGTATAATCTATGATAGTTTCAAAGTCTACTTTATTAAGAAATTTAAGTCTGCATCCTGAATTTATACCTTTAAGTTTATACTGTTGATAATTGATCTTAATTCAACAATTTCTGAATTTTTTTTGGTTATCTTTTTATTAATTAATAATTAAACTAATTGGTATGACTAGATTTTCTTTTCTCTATAGTAATTTTCACACATAGAGACATCGTTATAGTAGTGAAAGTATATTCTGTGATAGTGTCAAAGTCTTATTTAAATAAATTCTGCATCCTGAATTTATAACTTTAAGTTTATACTATTAATAAATTGATCCTAAGTCAACAATTTCTGAATTTTTTTTTTGGTATCTATTTGATAATTACTAAATAAACTAACTAATACGACTAGATTTTCTTTCCTCTATGGGAATTTTCACCCAAAGAGACACCATTACAGTAGTAAAAGTTTAATATATAATAGTTTATAAGCCTACTTTATTAATAAAATAAAGTCTACTTCCTGAATTTCTACCATTCGGTTTATACTATTAATAAGTTGATCGGAATTCAATAATTTTTTTTTATTATTTATTTTATTTTGGGTATCTTTTTATTAATTATTAAATAAACTAACTCAGATGACTTGATTTTCTTTTCTCCATGGTAATTTTCACTCATTACAGAAGTGAAAGTATAATCTATGACAGTTTTAAAGTCTACTTGATTAATAAAATAAATTCAGTCTCCATTCTGAATTTATACCATTTAGTGTAAACTATTAATAAGTTGATCTTTATTCAACAATTCCTAATTTTCTTTTGGATATCTTTTCAAGAACTAATATCTTTTCACCCATAGAGAAGCATTATTATTGGTTGAACTATAATCTATGATGGTTTTAAAATCTACTTTAATAATTTCATAACCGTTTTAGCGAACAATTACAAAACATTTTGTCTATGAAATGTTTGAAATTAAAATAGTTTTGGAGAAAGCCTTGTCACGTGTTGATTCATTTTTAAATCTTAGCTTGAATTTAAATGAATATAAATAAATTTTTTACTTACAGTAGCATCCTATAAATTGATCAAATCATTCGATTAAAAATTTTAGCGAAATTTTTTGAACACAAATGAGTTTTCAAAATCCCAAACAATATTTTGACATATAATCAAGGAAATTGATCTAGCAATTGAATTTCTTCACATCTTAACCCTAATTAGTCGATTAACTATTTCTATATCTCCATTATACTACAAATTTAAACAAGGAGGTGAAGAAAAGTTACAAAATAGAGTCTGCATCCTGAATTGATATCATTAAGTTTATACTAAGAATAAATTAAACTTAATGCAAGAATTTCTTAAATTTCTTTTTTGTAATTATTAATAATTTAACTAATTGGTATGACTAAATTTTCTTTTGTCTTTGGTAATTTTCACCCATAGAGACACAATTACAGTAGCGAAAGTTGAATATATGATAGTTTCTAAGTCTACTTTATTAATAAAATAAAGACTGCATCCTGAATTTATAGCATTAAGTTTATGCTATTCTTAAATTGATCGTAATTAAACTACTTTTTAGTTTCCTTTTGGATATATTTTTAATAATTAATAACTAAACTAATTGGTATGACTAGATTTTCTTTTCTCTATAGTAGTATTCAGACATAGAGACATCATTACAGTAATGAAAGTAAAATCTATAATAGTTTCAAAGTATACTTTATAATTAAAATAAAGTCTGCATCCTGAATTTATACCTTTAAGTTTATATTATTATCAAATTGATCTTAATTCCACAATTTCTTTATTTTCTTTTGTGTATCTTTTTGATATTTACTAAATATGTTAATTAATATGACTAGATATTTTTTTCTCAATGGTAGTTTTCACACATAGAAACATTATTACAGTAGTGAATGTATAATCTATGATAGTTTTAAAGTCTACTTTATATTTATATATATATATATATATATATATTTGCGAATGAGCCCATTTGGACTACACAAAGTACTCAAGAGGCATGTTTTTCCTTTCTGCGTGCCCATAATTCCTTCATTCTTCTGCTGTGGGCTTCTTTTCTCTCTTGAGACCATGTTGTTCCAGTCTTCTTCTTGGTCAACTTGCCACTTGTAAATTTTGGACCTGAAAACTATCCGTTTTGGAATATCCTCTGGTATAATTCCGGCCAGTTTAGGGTCAGTTTTGATTTCACCAATCCACCTCATTGGGTCTGTTTTCCATTTACTCCTTTGTTCGTAGAATTCAACTATTTGTCTAATAAGTATTTCAGGGTTAATTCTTTTGATGTATCCATAGAATTTTAATCTGCGTTTTCTAATGTCAATGAGAATATAAGAGTAAATCTATGATAGTTTCAAAGTCTACTTTATTAATAAAATAAAGTCTGCATCCTCAATTTCTACCTTTTAGTTTATATTATAATTAAATTGATTTTAATTCCAGAAATTCTTCATTTTCTTTTGGGTAACTTTTTAATAATTAATTATTAAAGTAATTGGTATGACTAGATTTTCTTTTCTCTGTAGTAATTTTCACACATAGAGAGATCATTACAGTAGTGAAAGTATAATCTATGATAGTGTCAAAGTCTTATTTATTAATAAAATAAAATCTGCATCCTAAATTTATACCTTTAAGTTTATACTATGAATAAATTTATCCTAATTCAACAATTTCTTAATTTTATTTCGGGTATCTTTTTGTTAATTATTCAATAAACTAACTAATACGACTAGATTTTCTTTTCTCTATGGTAGTTTTCAGACATAGAAACATTATTACAGGGTGAAAGTATAATCTATGATTGATTCAAAGTCAACTTTATTAATTTCATAAGCGTTTTAGCGAACAATTACAAAACATTTTGTCTATGAAATGTTTGAAATTAAGAAAGTTTGGAGAAAGCCTTGTCACGTGTTGATTCATTTTTAAATCTTGAATTTAAATGATTATAAACAAATTTTTTACTTACAGGAGCAGACTAAAAATTGATCAAATCATTCCATTAAAAACCAAATTTTTTGAATACAAATGAATTTTGAAAATCGCAAACAATATTTTAACATATAATCAAGGAAATTGATCAGGAAATTAAATTTCTCCCCAACTTAACCCTAATTACTCGATTTAATTAAGCCAAAAAACTATTTCTATATCTCCATTATACTACAAATTTAAAGAAGGAGGTGAAGAAAAGTTACAAAATAGAATCTGCATCCTGAATTTATGTCATTTAGTTTATACAATTAATAAGTTGTTCATAATTCAAGAATTTCCTAATTTTCTTTTGGATATCTTTTTAATAATTAATAATTAAACTAATTGGTATGACTAAATTTTCTTTTCTCTATGATAGTTTTCACTCATAAAGACATCATTACAGAAGTGAAAGTTTAATCAATAATAGTTTCAAAGTCTACTTGATTAATAAAATAAAGTCTACATCCCGAATTTATACCATTTGGTTTATACTATCAATCTTAAGTTGATCTTAATTCCGATATTTCTTAATTTTCTTTTTGGTATCTTTTTGATAATTACTAAATAAACTAATTAAAATGACTAGATTTTTTTTTCTCTATTGTAATTTTCACCCATAGAGACACCATTACAGTAGTGAAAGTATAATCTATGATAGTTTCAAAGTCTGCTTTATTATTAAAATAAGTCTGCATCTTGAATTTATACCATTTAGTGTCTTCTATTAATAAGTTGATTTTAATTCAACAATTACTTATTTTTCTTTTGGTTATCTTTTTAATAATTATTAAATAAACTACTTCATATAACTAGATTTTCTTTTCTCTGTGGTAATTTTCACCCATAGAGACACCATTAAAGAAGGGAAAGTATAAACTATGATATCTTAAATTTGCTTTTTGTAATTACTAATAATTAAACTAATTGGTATGACTAAATTTTCTTTTGTCTTTGGTAATTTTCACCCATAGAGACACAATTAGAGTAGCGAAAGTTGAATATATGATAGTTTCAAAGTTTACTTGATTAATAAAATAAAGTCTGCATCCTGAATTTATACCATTTAGTTTATACTATTAATAAGTTGTTCTTATTCCAACTATTTTTTAATTTTCTTTTGGCTATCTTTTTAGAAATTATTAATTAAAGTAATTCATATGACTAGATTTTCTTTTCTCTATGGTAGTTTTTAGCCATAGAAACATTATTACAGTAGTGAAAGTATAATTTATGATAGTTTCAAAGTCTACTTTATTAATTTCATAACCGTTGTAGCGAACAATTATAAAACATTTTGTCTATGAAATGTTTGAAATTAAGAAAGTATGGAGAAAGCCTTGTCACATGTTGATTCATTTTTAAATCTTAGCTTGAAATTAAAGGAGTGTAAACAAATTTTTTACTTACTGTAGCATCCTATAAATTGATCAAATCATTCCATTAAAAAAATCAGCAACATTTTTTGAACACAACTAAGTTTTGAAAATCCCAAACAATATTTTGACATAAAATCAAGAAAATTGATCAGGAAATTGAATTTCTTCACAACTTAACCCTAATTAATCGATTTAATGAAGGTAAAAAACTATTTCTATATCTCCATTATAATACGAATTTAAAGAAGGAGGTGAAGAAATGTTATAAAATAGAATCTGCATCCTGAATTCATGCCATTTAGTTTATACTATTAATAAGTTCTTCTTAATTCAAAAATTTGTTAATTTTCTTTTGGTTATCTTTTTAATAATTAATAATTAAACTAATTGGTATGACTAAATTTTCTTTCCTCTATTGTAATTTTCACCCATAGAGACACCATTACAGTAGTGATAGATTAATCTATGATAGTTTCAAAGTTCAGTTTATTAATAAAATAAAGACTGCTTCCTGAATTTATACCATTAAGTTTATATTATTATTAAATTGATCATAATTAAACTACTTCTGAATTTTCTTTTGGATATATTTTTAATATTTAATAATTATACTAATTGGTATGACTAGATTTTCTTTTCTCTATGGGAATTTTCATCCATAGAGACGCCATTACAGTAGTAAAAGTTTAATCTATGATAGTTTCAAAGGCTACTTTATTAATATCATAACCGTTGTAGCGAACAATTACAAAACATTTTGACTATGAAATGTTTGAAACTAAGAAAGTTTAGAGGAAGGTTTGCCACGTGTTATTCATTTCTTGAATTTAAATAAGTATAAACAAATTTTTTACTTACAGGAGCAGGCTATCAATTGATCAAATCATTCCATTAAAAACATTTGCCAAATTTTTTGAACACAAATGAGTTTTGAAAATCGCAAACAATAATTTGACATACAATCAAGGAAACTGATCAGAAAATTGAATTTCTTCACAACTTTAACCTAATTACTCGATTTAATTAAGCAAAAAAACTATTGCTGTATCTCCATTATACTACAAATTTAAACAAGGAGGAGAAGAAAAGTTACAAAATAGAGTCTGCATCTTGAATTTATGCCATTTAGTTTATACTATTAATAAGTTGTTCTTAATTCAACTATTTTTTTAATTTTCTTTTGGCTATCTTTTTAGAAATTAATAATTAAACTAATTAAAATTATGGTATGACTAGATTTTATTTGCTCTATGGAAATTTTCACCCATAGAGACACTACCACAGTAGTAAAAGTTTAATCTATGATAGTTTCAAAGTCTACTCTATTAATTTCATAATCGTTGTAGCGAACAAATACAAAACATTTTGTCTTTGAAATGTTTGAAATTAAAAAAGTATGGAGAAAGCCTTGTCACGTGTTGATTCATTTTCAAATCTTAGCTTCAATTTACATGATTATAAAGAAATGTTTTACTTACAGTAGCACCCTATAAATTGATGAAATCATTCCATTAAAAAAATTAGCCAAACTTTTCGTGCTCAAATAAGTTTTGAAAATCCCAAACAATATTTTGACATATAAACAAGAAAATTGATCAGGAAATTGAATTTCTTCACAACTTAACCCTAATTAATCGATTTAATTAAGCAAAAAAACTATTTCTATATCTCCATAATACTACAAATTTAAAGAATGAGGTGAACAAAAGTTATAAAATAGAATCTGAATCCCGAATTTATGACATTTAGTTTATACTATTAATAAGTTGTTCTTAATTCAACAATTTTTTAATTTTCTTTTGGATATCTTTTTAATAATTAATAATTAAGCTAATGTGTATGACTAGATTTTCTTTTCTCTATGGTAATTTTCACCCATAGAGACACCATTACAGTAGTAAAAATTTAATCTCTGATAGTTTCAAAGTCTCCTTTATTAATAAAATAAAGTCTGCATTCAGAATTTATACTATTCAGTTTATACTAATAATAAGTTGATCTTAATTCAATAATTATTTATTTTTCTTTTACATCCTGAACTTATACTATTTAGTGTATATTATTAATAAGTTGATCCTAATTCAACTTTTTCTTAATTTTCTTTTGGATATATCTTTTCAATACTTAATAAATAAACTAATTGATACGACTAAAATTTCTTTTCTCTATGGTAGTTTTCACCCATGGAAACATTATGACAGTGGTGAAACTATTATAGTTTTAAAGTCTACTTTATTAATTTCATAACCGTTGTAGCGAACAATTACAAAACATTTTGTCTATGAAAAGTTTGAAATTATGAATGTATGGAGAAAGCCTTGTCACGTGCTGATTCATTGTTAAATCTTAGCTTGAATTTAAATGAGTATAAACATTTTACTTACATTAGCAGGCTGTAAATTGATCGAATGATTCCATTAAAAAAATTAGCCAAATTTTTTGTTCACAAATGAGTTTTGAAAATTCCAAACAATATTTTGACACATAATGAAGGATATTGATCAGGAAATTGAATTTCTTCACAACTTAACCCTAATTAATCGATTTAAATAAGCAAAAAATATTTCTATATCTCAATTATGCTACAAATTTAAACAAGGAGGTGAAGAAAAATTACAAAATAAAGTCTTTTCTATATTTTTAATTATTAATAATTGAACAAATTGATATGAGTAGATTTTCTTTTTTCTATAGTAATTTTCACACATAGAGACATCATTATAGTAGTGAAAGTATCAAAGTCAACTTTAATAATAAATTAAAGTTTGCATCCTGAATTTATACCCTTTAAGTTTATACTATTAATATATTGATCTTAATTCGGCTATTTCTTAATTTTCTTTTGGGTATGTTTTTGATAAGTACTAAATAAACTCATTCATTTGACTAGATTTTCTTTTCCCTATGCTAATTTTCACCCATAGAGACACCATTACAGTAGTAAAAGTTTATTCTTTGATAGTTTCAAAGTCTACTTTATTATTAAATCAAACTCTGCATCCTGAATTTATGCCATTAAGTTCATACTATTAATATATTGATCTTAATTCGGCTATTTCTTAATTTTCTTTTGGGTATGTTTTTGATAAGTACTAAATAAACTCATTCATTTGACTAGATTTTCTTTTCTCTATGCTAATTTTCACCCATAGAGACACCATTACAGTAGTAAAAGTTTGTTCTTTTGATAGTTTCAAAGTCTACTTTATTATTAAATCAAACTCTGCATCCTGAATTTATGCCATTAAGTTCATACTATTAATAAATTGATCTTAGTTCAAATATTTCCTAATTTTCTTTTGGATATTTATTGATTAATTATTAATTAAACTATTTGGTATGACACCATTACAGTTGTAAAAGTATAATGTAGGATAGTTTCAAAGTCTACATTATTAATAAAATAAATTCTGTCCGCATTCAGAATTTATACCATGCAGTTTATACTATTAATAAGTTGATCTTAATTCAATAATTACTTATTTTTCTTTTGGGTATCTTTTTAATAATTAGTAAATAAACTAATTCATATGACTAGATTTTCTTTTGTTTATGGTAATTTTCACCCTTAGAAACATTATTACAATAGTGAAAGTTTAATCTATGATAGTTTCAAAGTCTTCTTTATTAATTTCATATCCGTTTTAGCGAACAATTACTAAACATTTTGTCTATGAAATGTTTGAAATTAAGAAAGTACGGAGAAAATCTTGATTCATTTTTAAATCTTAGCTTAAATTTAAGTGAGTATAAAAAAATGTTTTACTTACACTACCAAGCTACAAATTGATCAAATCATTCCATTAAAAAAATTAACCAAATTTTTTGTACAAAATGAGTTTTTAAAATCCCAAACAATATTTTGACATAAAATCATAGAAATTGATCAAGAAATTGAATTTCTTCACTACTTAACCCTAATTAATCGATTTAATTAATCAAAAAAACTACTTCTATATCTCCATTATACTACAAATTTATTCAAGGAGGTGAAAAATAATTACAAAATAGTCTACATCCTGAATTTATGCCATTAAGTTTATACTATTCATAAATTGATCCAACTTCAGCAATTTCTTAATTTTCGTTTGGAAATTTTTTTAATAATTAACAATTAAACTAATCGTAATGACTAAATTTTCTTTTATCTATGGTAATTTTATAATTAAAATAAACTCTGTATCCTGAATTGATACCACTAAGTTAACACTATTAATAAATTTGACTTAGTTCAACTACTTCTTAATTTCCTTTTGGTTATCTTTTTAATAATTAATAATTAAACTAATTGGTATGACACTATTACAGTTGTAAAAGTAAAATGTAGAATAGTTTCAGTCTACTTTATTAATAAAATAAATTCAGTCTGCATCCAGAATTTATACCCTTTAGTGTATACTATTAATAAGTTTATCTTAATTCAACTAATTCTTACTTTTACTTTGGATATCTTTTCAATAATTACTAAATAAACTAATTCATATGACTACATTTTCTTTTCTATATGGTAGCTTTCAACCGTAGAAACATTAATACAATAGTGAAAGTATAATCTATGATTGTTTCAAAGTCTACTTTATTAATTTCATAATCGTTTTAACGAATATTTACAAAGTATTTTGTCTACGAAATGTTTGAAATTAAGAAAGTATGGAGAAAGCCTTGTCACGTGTTGATTCATTTTTAAATATTAGGTTGAATTTAAGTGAGTTTAACAAATTTTTTACTTACACTTCCAAACTATAAATTGATCAAATCATTCCATTAAAAAAATTAGCCAAATTTTTTAAACGTAAATGAGTTTTTAAAATCCCAAACAATATTTTGACATATAATCAAGGAAATTGATCAGGAAATTGAATTTCTCAACAACTTAATCCTAATTAATCGATTTAATTAAGCAAAAACTATTTCTATATCTCCATTATACTACAAATTTAAACAAGGAGGTGAAGAAAAGTTACAAAATAGAGTCTGCATCCTGAATTTATGACATTAAGTTTATACTATTAATAAGTTGATCTTATTTCAATAATTATTTTATTTAAAATTTGTTAATCTTTTCAGTAATTATTAATTAAACTAATTGGTATGACTAAATTTTCTTTTCTCTATGATAGTTTTCACTCATAAAGACATCATTACAGAAGTGAAAGTTTAATCTATAATAGTTTCAAAGTCTACTTGATTAATAAAATAAAGTCTACATCCTGAATTTATACCATTTGGTTTATACTATCAATCTTAAGTTGATCTTAATTCCGATATTTCTTAAGTTTCTTTTTGATAATTACTAAATAAACTAATTAATATGACTTGATTTTTTTTCTCTAGTGTAATTTTCATCCATAGAGAGACCATTATAGTAGTAAAAGTTTAATCTATGATAGTTTCAAAGTCTACTGTATTAATAAAATAAAGTCTGCATCTTAAAGAGATAATAGTTTCTCAAATTCTACTTTATCAATTTCTTTGAAATGTTTGAAATTAAGAAAGTATGGAGAAAGCCTTGTCACGTGTTGATTTATTTTTAAATATTAGGTTGCATTTAAGTGAGTACAAAGAAACTTTATACTTACTGGAGATCCCTAAAATTGTAAAAAAATTAGTCTTTTTATGTCTACACCAATGAGTGTTGAAAATATCAAACAAATAGGCGAAAATTATTTTTTTTATTAAATTTCTTAAATTTCTAACATTATTTTAATTCCGCTATTTCTCAATTTTCTTTTTGTTATCTTTTTTGATAATTACTAATTGAACTAATTAATATGACTAGATTTTTTTTTCTCTATGGTATCTTTCATCCATAGAGACACTTTTTTGTTTAAGCTGAACATTTTGATGTATAATTTATGATCATCTTCTTTTGACGTCAAAATTTTTCAAGTGGATCTTAATTCAACTATTTCTTTATTTTCTTTTTCATTTTAATAATTATTAATTAAACTAATTGGTATGAGTAGATTTTCTTTTGTCAATGGGAATTTTCACCCAAAAAGACACCATTACAGGATTGAAAGTATAATATAGGATAGTTTCAAAGTCTTAAAAAATACAATCATCTGAAAAAAAAACAAGAAGACGATCCATCGAAGGAGGATGCTTTTTAAAAGGATGCTTTTTAGGCATCTTTTAAATAATCTATAATAGTCTCTCAAAGTCTACTTTATTAATTTCTTTGAAATGTTTGAAATTAAGAAAGTATAAAGAAAGCCTTGGTACGTGTTGATTTATTTTTAAATATTAGGTTGCATTTAAGTGAGTACAAAGAAAGTTTATACTTACTGGTCCCTAAAATAGATCAAATCAATGAATTAAAAAAAATATTTTTTTTTTCTCTACACAAATGAGTTTTTAAAATGTGAAACAAATAGGCAAATAATATTTTTTTTGTTAAATTTCTAAAATTTCTGACATGTCACTTTTATATTTAATATGAAATATCAATATAAAAAGGAGATTTTATAAATATTTGAAATTTAAAAGATTTTGAAAACTTTCAAAGGTTTATCGGGAATAACTTTTTATTTAAGTGCTACGTTTCGTAGCATTTTCAAACATGGGATGGTTATAATTAAACTAGTCCTATCTTTGCACCCATGACAAAAAAAAAGAACATGATTACGAAATTGGAATAAACTGGAGATTTGAGTGTGACATCAGAAAGGAGATGACGACGGCCCATTCCGGTGTTGACGAAGTTTCTGTGACTGACCAAGCAGTACGTGCCCAAAATGCTTCATCCGGTGTTCGAGCGGTGGCCCGTAACTTCTCCATCCCATGCTTCACTGTTCGAAAATTCTGCTGTCCATTTTACACTGATATTTCTAGAAGATCCATAAGGTGAAACAACTCAAACCTCAATGTCAGCATCAAAGCACTGATTTCACCCTTCGGCTTTTGGCAAGGATGGCTGTGGATAACATGAGCCTAGGAGTATCTTGTAGACTGACAAAGCACATTCTGCACTAAAAGGTGCGGTGAATAACAGAACTGTCGCACATGGGGTTCGTAGCATCCACATTCATATTGTGCATGAACTGCCATTGCACTCGGCTTATATAGTTACATGGTGTGGATTTACAAATAATTTTATTTTCGGACCATTTTTCTTTCCAATAGATTACGCCACAAGGAACAGTAAGGTGTACATTTATGATTGCACGTTACAGTGAATTCCTTGCTCAGTATATGATTCCTGCCTTGCAAGAACGAAATTGTTTAGAGACCACTGTTTTCATGTAAGATGGAACGACGCGCATATAAGTGAAAGAATTGCTTCGTGCGATTTTCACGAATGGTCTCTTAATCTCCAGAGTTTTTCAATACGCTTGGTGTGCACGATCTGCACATGACTTAAATCCATGTGACTTGTAGATGTGGGGATATCTGAAAGATCGCGTCTACCAGGGACGCGTACAGTCTCTGCCTGCTCTAAAGTCAACCACTTGTCGTTGTCATTCCACAGGAAACGCTGCGTGCAATCTTTGATCACGCTATCTTAGGCACGTACCTGATCTAGGTGAAGACATATAGAACAACTTCTGTAACCATCCTTTGATACTAAACTTTTCTTATGTCTTCGCCCTAAAAGCGCCACATTTTCACCTGGTGGAACATAGTTGAGCTACTTTTATTTTCCAGTTGAAACGGCGTCCGCATAGTCTAATTAGCATATCTTTCATTGTCATATGTTTCAAGGTGCTGAGTAGGATCCTTTTATTTATAATCACTCGGTACTTCAAATCACCTCCACAGGCCTGCTGTTCGAATGAAAACTGTATTGATTTAGTTATTTTAAGGAGGGTCTTTCCTATCATCAGAGGTGATATATAAACGAGGAAATTGTTGGAAATTGAGTTTCTACACAACTTAACCCTACTTAATCGACTTATCAAAAAAGAAACTATTTCTATATCTCCATTACAAATATAAACAAGGAGATGGAGAAAAGTTATAAAATAAAGTATGCATCCTGAATTTATATCATTAAGTTTATATTATTAATAAATTTACCTTAATTCAACTATTTCTTAATTTTCTCTTGGTTATCTTTTAATAATTACTAATTAAACTAATTGGTATGACTAGATTTTCTTTTCTCTATGGTAATTTTCACGGATACAGACGCCATTACAGTAGTGAAAGTATAATCTATGATAGTTTCAAAGTCTACTTTATTTATTTCATAACCGTTGTAGCGAGCAATTACAAAACATTTTGTTTCTGAAATGTTTAAAATTAAGAAAGTATGGATAAAGCCTTGTTACATGTTGATTCATTTTTAAATATTAGGTTGCATTTAAATGAGTCTACGTTATTAATAAAATAAAGTCTGCATCCTGAATTTATACCTTTAAGTTTATACTTTTAATAGGTTGATCTTAATTCAACAATTTCTCAATTTTCTTTTGGATATCTTTTTGATAATTACTAAATAAACTAATTAATATCACTAGATTTTCCTTTCTCTATGGTAATTTTCACCCATAGAGACACCATTTAAGTAGTGAAAGTTTAATCTATGATTTTTTCAAAGTCTAGTATATTAATAAAATAAATTCAGTCCGCATCCTGAATTTATACCATTAAGTTCATACTGTTATTAAAATGATCGTAATTAAACTATTTCTTATTTTTCTTCTTGATATCTTTTTATTAATTAATATTTAAGCTAATTGGTAAGACTAGATTTTCTTTTCTGTATGGGAATTTTCACCCATAGAGACATCATTATAGTATTGAAAGTATAATATATGATATTAATAATAATTACGTGCTATTGTAAAATTTAAAAAATGCCTACCATCTATAAGTACGGGTAATTAAAAAGGATAAAAGCTCATCCTTTTTAATTATCGATTATAGATGGGTGGCATCTTTTAAATAATCTATAATAGTTTCTCAAAGTCTACTTTATCAATTTCTTTGAAATGTTTGAAATTAAGAAAGTATGGAGAAAGCCTTGTTACGTGTTGATTAATTTTTAAATATTAGGTTGCATTTAAGTGAGTACAAAGAAACTTTATACTTACTGGAGATCCCTAAAATAGATCAAATCAATGCATTAAAAAACTTTTTTTTCTCTACACAAATGAGTTTTGAAAATAAGTTATCAAACAAATAGGCGAATAATATTTTTTTTGTTAAATTTCTAAAATTTGTAACATCTCACATTTATATTTAATATGAAATATCAATAAAAAAATGAGATTTTATAAATATTAGAAATTTAAAAGATTTTGAAAACTTTCAAAGGTTCTTCGGGAATAACTTTTTATAACAAAAAAATAAGAACATGATTACGAAATTTGAAGAAACTGGAGATTTGAGTGTGACATCAGAAAGGAGACGACGATGGCCCATTCCGGTGTTGACGAAGTTTCTGTGGCTGACCAAGCAGTAAATGCCCAAAATGCTTCATCCGGTGTTCGAGCGGTGGCACGGGAATTCTTCATGCTCTGGTTCACTGTTCGAAAAGTTCGGCGGTCCATTTTGCACTGATACTTCTAGAAGATCCATAAGGTGAAACAACTCAAACCTCAATGTCAGCATCAAAACACTGATTTCACCCTTCGGCTTTTGACAAGGATGGCTGTGGGTAACATGAGCCTGGGAATATCTTCTGGACTGACAAAGCACATTCTGCACTAAAAGGTGCGGTGAATAACAGAACTGTCGCATATTTGGTTCGTAGCATCCACATTCATATTGTGCATGAACTGCCATTGCACTCGGCTTATATAACTATATAGTAATTTCCAAATAATTTTATTTTCGGACCACTTATCTTTCCAATAGATTACACCTGAAGGGCCAGTAAGGTGTACATTTATGATTGCACGTTACAGTGAACTCCTTGCTCAGTATATGATTCCTGCCTTGCAAGAAGGAAATTGTTTAGAGACCACTGTTTTCATGTAAGATGGAACGACGCGCATATAAGGGAAAGAACTGCTTCGTGCGATTTCCACGAATGATCTTTTAATCTCCAGAGGTTTTCTAGACGCTTGGTCTGTACGATCTGCACATGACTTAAATCCATGTGACTTGTAGATGTGGTGATATCTAAAAGATCGCATATATCAAGGACGCGTACAGTCTCTGCCTGTTCTAAAGTCAACCATTTGTCGTTGACAATCCACATGAAATGCTGCGTGCAATCTTTGATCACGCTATCTTAGGCATGTAACTGATCTAGGTGGAGACATATAGAACAACCATCTGTAACCATCCTTTGATACTAATCTTTTCTTATGTCTTCGCCCTAAAAGCGCCACATTTTCACCTGGTGGCAATTAGTTGAGCTACTTTTGTTTTCTAGTATAAATGGCGTCCGCATAGTCTAATTAGCATATCTTTTATTGTCATATGTTTCAAGGTGCTGAGTAGGATCCTTTTATTTATAATCACTCTGTACTTCAAATCGCCTCCACAGCCCTGCTGTTGGAATGAAAACTGTATTGATTTAATTATTTTAAGGAGGGTCTTTCCTATCATCAGAGGTGACATAGAAACGAGGAAATTGAGTTTCTTCGGAACTTAACCCTAATTAATCGACTTATCAAAAAAAAAAAACTATTTCTATATCTCCATTACAAATATAAACAAGGTGATGGAGATAAGTCTGCATACTGATTGTATATCATTAACTTTATACTATTAATAAGTTGATCTTAATTCAACTATTTCTTATATATCTTTTGGTTATCTTTTAATAATTAATAATTAAACTAACTGATATGATTAGATTTTTTTTCTCTATGGTAATTTTCGCGCATAGAGATATCATTACAGTAGTGAAAGTATAATCTATGATAGTTTCAAAGTCTACTTTATTAATAAAATAAAGTCTTCATCCTGAATTTATACCATTCCGTTTTTTAGGCTACTATTAATAAGTTGATCTGAATTCAATAATTACTTATTTTTCTTTTGGGTATCTTTTTAATAATTATTTAATAAACTAATTCATATGACTAGATTTTCTTTTCTCTATGGCAATTTTCACCGATAGAGACATCATTACAATAGTGAAGGTATAATCTATGATAGTTTGAAAGTCTACTTTATTAATAAAATGAAGTCTGCATGTTGAATTTGTACAATTAAGTTCAGACTTATAACAAATTGATTTTAATGCAACTATCTCTTAATTTTTTTGGGGGTATCTTTTTAATAATTTATAATTAAACTAATTGGTATGACACCATTACTGTTGTGAAAGTATAGTGTATGATAGTTTAAAAGTCTACTTTATTGATAAAATAAAGTCTCCATATTGAATTTAAATCATTAAGTTCAGACTATTAATAAATTGATCTTAATTCAACTATCTTTTAATTTTCTTTTGGGTATCATTTGAATAATTAATAATTAATCTAATTGGTATGACTACATTTTCTTTTCTCTATGGGAATTTTAACCCAAGGAGACACCATTACAGTAGTGAAAGTTTAATCTATGATAGTTTCAAAGTCTTAAAAAATAAAATCAACTTAAAAATGATCAAGAAGACGAAACCATCGATGGAGGATGCTTTTTTAAAAAAAGAATCACTTGACAATGGACCCTAATCAGTCGAGGGTCGGAAACGTTGTGAGCTTTTATCCTTTTTAATTATCCGTGCTTAAAGATGATAGGCTTCTTTTAAATAATCTATAATAGTTTCTCAAAGTTTACTTTATCAATTTCTTTGAAATGTTTGAAATTAAGAAAGTATGGAGAAAGCCTTGTTACGGGTTGATTAATTTTTAAATATTATTTTGCATTTAAGTGAGTACAAACAAATTTTATACTTACTAGAGATGTCTAAAATTGATCAAATCAATGCATTAAAAAAATTAGTCATCTTTTCTCTACACAAATTAGTTTTGAAAATATCAAACAAATAGGCGAATAATATTTTTTTTGTTAAATTTCTTATCAAAAAAAAAAGACAAACTATTTCTATATCTCCATTATACAGTGTTACCTCCTTTAACGGACACTCCGAATAGCGGACACCTCTAATTAGCGGACATTATTGCGGGTTCCAGTCCCTTAAAATAGGACATTCCATGTTATCCACTCCGAATAGCAGACACTCTGAATAGCGGACAGTTATTTTAACTGTAAAAAAAAAATTTTTTTCGATTAACATTTCGACAAACACATCATGGTGTCCCATACATTGATACATTGTATCGGTGTCCCATGATTCAATGCACGGATTTGAGGCCCTTTTTTTCACTGCAATTGCTTTGTAAATATCAAGCCCTCGTAAAGCTATCCTTTAAACGTGTTGATTAAATTTAGTGCGAATTAAAATGGCGTCAAAATGGAAGAGATTGACACTGAAAGAAAAAAAATTGATGCTCTTGAAATTGCTGAAAAAGAAAAGCTGAGTGTGCGCTATCTTGCTGAACGATTTAAAAACTCAGATAAGTGAACTTTTGAAGGACAAAGATGAGATTAGAAAAATGTGGATGGTGAATTCAAACGAAAATTCGAAGAATTTGAAGTTTCGTAAAACTTAAACAAGAAAAATCGACGAAGAGGTGATAAAATGGTGCCGCTCTGCCCCTGCAAAGAACATTTCTATAAGCAGTGTTTTGCTTCAAGAAAAAGCCAGAGAATTCGGTCAAACTTTACGATTGGACCTGTTTAATGGGTGACTACATAAAATAATGATAAAATTAATTACAGTAAGTAAGACAAACGGATTAGCACTCATTTAAAAAGGAATATAGTAAATAATTTGCAATTGTTCATATTCTCTCATATCGCAATGATAATTGTAGAAATTTAATTAAGATTGTACGTAATTTTTCATTAAATGACATGCTGTAAACTAAAAAATTAAAAAAAAGATAGTCCTTCCCAATAGCGGACGAAACTTCTGGTCCCGTGACTGTCCATTATTCGGAGGTAACACTGTATTACAAATACAGTAAAACCCCGTTATTACGCTCCCGCTTATAGCACTATCCCGTTCTTTACGCTCCTTTCATGCGGTCCCTGGAATTTTCTATATAACTCTGTATACTTTTACCCTCTTATAACGCTTCAAATCCCGCTTGTAGCGCTTTTTTATATCGGAAATTTTGTATCGAAAAGAAATGTAACACTGTAAAGATTCTTATCTTTCCCTGGTAGCAGGGAATCTTTTGAACTCTTTGAAGTGTGGATCAGTGATACAGTAAGTTAGTGCAAAATGTCGAAGCGGAAATCTGTTTCTATAAGTGAAAAATTGCAAATTCTCCGTAAGTACGACGAGAATTCTACACTAAGTCAGAAGGATTTCGCAGAATCTCTTAAGAATTCCCTGATCCAGTCTGAGAACAATAATAAAAAATAAGAATGGAATTATCAATGCAGCGAAGGATGGTTGCAAACGTAAAAAAGTAAAGTGTGGAAAATATTAAGATGCCGAGGAAATTCTAATTGAATGAATTCATCAGTCCAGTGATGCATCAGTGCCATTAAGTGACCCAATCATTCAAGAAATAGGTGCGTGAAATAGCTGGCAGTGCACTAAATCTGCTCCGAAAATATATTTTTATTGCTCCTAGTGGAGTATCAATTGATGTTAATAGTTTATTGAACCGCATTGAAAATGTCATAATTTATAACAGTAGCATACACACATGGCAAACCACAATCAAAGATTTTTTTAATAGGAAATAAGCTCACATTTGCACTATATCTATTTCAAAATCAAGTATCTTTCCTGTAAAATGGTGTCTAAATGTTTCCCCATCACATAAACCATTTCCCCGTTTAAAGCGCTATCCCGCTTATTACGCTTGTAGGTCATGGTCCCTTGACGAGCGTAATAACGGGGTTTTACTGTATAAACAAGGAGATGGAGAAAAGTTATAAAATAAAGTCTGCATCCTGAATTTATATCATTAAGTTTATACTATTAATAAATTGATCTTAATTCAACTATTACTTAATTTTCTTTTGGTTAACTTTTAATAATTAATAATTAAACTAATTGATATGACTAGATTTTCTTTTCTCTATGGTAATTTTCACGCATACAGACGCCATTACAGTAGTAAAAGTATAATCTGTGATAGTTTCAAAGTCTACTTTATTAATTTCATAACCGTTGTAGCCAACAATACAAAACATTTTGTCACTGAAATGTTTGAAATTAAGAAAGTATGGAGAAAGCCTTGTTACATGTTGATTCATTTTTAAATATTAGGTTGCATTTAAATGAGTAGAAACAAATTTTATACTTACACAAGCTATCTATAAATTGATCAAATCAAATGCATTAAAAACATTAGTCATCTTTTCTCTGCATAAATGACTTTTCAAAATCTCAAACAATAAGGCTAAAAAATATTTTTTTTATTAAATCTAATTGTCCTTAAATAAATTATTTCTTAACTAGCAGCAAAGCCTGTCGGACAACAGGCCTAAAAAAATCTGAAAAATCATTTTATTATCAACTCTCAAATAAAAAGTAAATGTAATCTAAATAGTGCGCTAACTTGTGAACGAAGCTCTTACGGCAAAAATGGTTTTGAGTTTCGAAATCAGCGTAAACAACTGAGTAAGTATGCCAAATTTCATTAAAATGGATGCAGTGCTAACAAAATTATTTGGTTTTGAACGTGTGTTTTGTTAGAATTTTAGTTGTTGAGGGCAGTTCCCATGAATAAAATTTCATGGAAACAACATGGAATGACACAATGAACTAATATTTTCATCCAATTTGAGTACCCTTGATTCAATGGTATCACTGAGAACCGTTAGATCTATCTTAATAGCTTAATTATTCGAGTTACAGACAGCTTATTGTGCTTTAATTCTCTGACAATTTGTAGATTTTTTAATAATCTTTCTTCGAGTAATTTAATAATAATGCATTGTTCCATTACAATATTAAATAATGTAGATATCATATTGTTTCCTATTAATGATTGTAGCAACCAAACTCACCTTTGTATAATCTAAATACTGCGCTAACTTGTTAACGAAGCTTCTACGGTAAAAATGGTTTGAGTTTCAAAATCAGCATAAGAAACTGAGTAAGTATGCCAAATTTCATTAAAATCGGTGCAGCGGTAACAAAATTATACCGAGTTACGGACAGACAGACAGACCGACGAACTTAGCCAATTATATAAGTTGATATTTTAAACAATTTCTGTTTTCCATCAAGTAAGAATACAGTAAGCTCCCGATTATCCGCGGAATTGAATGGCGCGGAAACCACGGATAAGCGAATTCCGCGGATAATCCGAAATAAGATGAAAAATGACAAAAATCAACATAAAAATGCTTTTAACATGTTTTATTTACATTAAAATAGCAGTACATTTATTATAAACAATTATTTTATTTTATTTTTCTTTATTTTCTTACTTTTTAGCAAGAAAAATTGGTTAATTGTTTTTGTTTTTTTCGTGACGAAACCCGAAAACCCCCTACTTGAAGGTCGCTAAATTTCGCCTCTTTTATTTTTTACCTTATTCTACATTTAAAAAATGTTTGTTGATTCCGTAATTTATTGTGCAGTAAAAAAAATGGAAATAGGAGAGGTCCGTGGATAATCCACTCGCGGATAATCGGGAGTCTACTGTATTTGGAAAAGATAACTTTAAACACTAATATCACAAATAGAATTATTTTCTGAAGATCTAATGTCTTCAGTTGACTCCGACGTTTGAGTTGGAATAAAAAGACATCTGCTAAACTTTCTGGTTGTATTTTCTACAAACAAAAGTATAGAATCAGTCACTTAATACATATTCAAGATGGTTTTTTTAATTTTTTTTCTAATAATTTTAAGGTCGCAAAACTATTGGATAAATTCCTATAATGAACTTAAAGATATCTGCGTTCCGATTTTAATAGAAGATCCAGTTTTTCGATCCTTGTGAATCATTAGACTGTTTCTATGAGCGAGTGAGTTTCTTTACCGACTGATTCAGAAAGTATTGGAAAGTACTGGTGGTTTTCACCGCAAACTATCTTTTAAACTACTGCTCATAAAAATCATAAAATTTTTATATAAAATGGTCAGACATATAAGAGTTATATTTTCTTGTTATTATTTATTCATTATTATTGAAATTAATTTAATTTGCGTTCAAACATCCCCAATATATCGAAATTATTATCCAGAAAAAATATTCGACTGTGTCCCAAAAAAGTCATTTGCCAGAATGCATTTTCAAAAATATAATTTTTTTTTTAAAATTAAACAAAGGAATTAATGACAAAAGTGTTTAGATTAAATTTTCCTAATTATCATTTGAATATTGTATCATTTGAATATTGGACCCAGATTTTTTAGTTTAAACGACATCACAACAGTTATTTAAATAAACGATATATTGGGAATGTTTGAACGCAATAAAATGAATTTCAATAATAAAAAATCATTAATAAAATTAAAATATAACTCTTATATGTTTGACGATCTTATATAAAAAGTTTCAGATTTTTATGAGCAGTAGTTTAAAAGATATGGGCGGTGAAAACCACCAGTACTTTCCAGGACTTTATGAATCACCCGTATATGTGTGCTTGTGTCTATATCTCCTTCAATATCTTAGTATAAGTTCTGGAAGCGAAGGTGACTTCTATTTCATTTTCTGGGTTTGTAAGATAATAATAAATATAGTTGTTAAATAATCTAAAATGATTAAATTAACTAATAAACAA